>JANSVB020000179.1:532744-549629 GCA_025504935.2 Erythroxylum haughtii
TCGGTTAAACTTCCTATGTGATACGTGTGTCGTTTATCCTTATCCTATCACGCCAGACTTTCCTACTTCTAGCAACTGCTCCAGTGAGGACCAACTCTGATATATCTTTCTTGATCACTTCCCTCCAGGTCTTATACGGCCTTCCCCCCTCTTCTTATGGCCACTTAGGTCTATTAACTCACACGTCGTACCGGAGTATCAAAAGGCATCCTGGGCCAAAAAGAACAAGGTCTATAGAAGTGTTGAAAGGCGGTTCTTTATGATCATAACAATAGCTAATAACATCTTGCCAATGTGAACATTCAATAAAATCACTAAAAATAGTAGTTGTAACAATAAAATAGTAGTAACAACAACCAGAAAACAATATCAGATTTCAAAATAGCAAGAGAATTGCACTAATAAGCACACAAATGATTGTAAAAACAATTTCTCAGCACATTTCTAGATTCAAAATCATTAATAATAGTATCAAAATCAATATTGTCCAACATATCTTCCATGATACATAAAATAGCTAAACCATTAAACTTTTCTTATAACATTGTTGACCTCGAGTATGTTTTCAATAATTTTAACTTTGAAAAACTTATCTCAACTGATGATATAATCACAGGTACAGTCAATATAATTCAATAAGCAATTCAAATATTTGGGTAACAATTTGCAGCTTTAACAAATTCAAGAATTTCAACTAATGTCATTAACTGCTTTGACAAAGTCATTTGCAATAATTTTAATTTAGAAAAAAAAGTTCATCTAAATTCACATCTGAAACATTATCACGAGAAAAAGTTGTTGTAAAATTAGTTGAACATTCTCTTGATTCATTATCATCCAATGACTTAAACTTCGTTGAATCAAATAAGAATTCAAAACTACTCTCAAATGTCATTAATTGTTTAAATATATTCTTTAACAAATCAATTTCCATAGCCACAACAACTAGAAAGTAACTAACTCTAAAGGATTCCTCATATGATTATATTTCTCCATGATTATCGTTTTCATCAAATTGTCTTTTCTTAATAATAAAATGTCTAAATGCTAATGTAGGCTCTACATGCATTTAATATGTAAAACTTTGGCAATATTCATACTAGAGGCAAATTCTTTGCTTCTGTATTTCTCAAAGAATACCATAACACCTTCCAATTGCTCTATGGAAGTGTCAATGCACATAGATTTAGATTGCAACTTTTTACTTAATATGTTAATATCAAATAAAATATCATACAAAATGGTCATACTAAGTAAAAACTTAAAACTCTTAAGTACACTAACCAAAGTTTCATCTTGACTCTTTGACTTGGCATCTTTAGAAAATCTAGATGAAAACCAAGAGTAAAAACAGTATCCTATATAAAGAGAAAATTTTAATATCCTATATAAAAATGAAAAACAAAGAGTAATTTATTATGATAAATATGAAATGAAAAAAAGATTAATTATCAAGATAAATTTTGATTTGAATTATCTTATGATTTATGTTAAAAAGATACTAACAAGAATTAGTTGAAAATTTTTAAACTAGGAAATTTTTTACAAATATAAAAAAGATATTTGAAGAATAAAACATGAAGATTTAAATAAGGTAATAATGAGATGATTAACTTTGTATAGATTGGATTACATAAGTATATCATGTCTTGTAACATCTATGTAATAATCTTAATCAATATATTTAAATTGTCATAATAATGACAATTAAAAATTTGATATTTAAAATGAACTTTTCACTTATTTTTTTTTAATATTAGGTTAAGAAGTCATATTATACTAAAATATATTTTCTCATAATGTCACAATAATTATCTTTTTTCCAATTTTTTAGTATATACTTTTAGATAAATGTCTATCCATTTTAATTTTATCATTGGTGAAGCCTACTGCTATTTAGTTTTGTTAAAAGCATCATAGATGAGATCTAATATGCTCATTTAAAAGTTAAAAAAAAAATATAAAAATTCTACTCTCCAAAAATCATGAACCCCACAAAACCTTTTTTTGGATGTAATTATATATAATTGTTAATAAAGATGTTAGCATATATCTCTAACAAATTGATCTCAAAATTTTCTTTTTTTAGGTCTAATATGCATGTGTGTATATTTATCATCCTTTAACTTGCATAAATGTTCACATACAAAACAAATGCAAATATAAAATATAAAAGAGAAATAAAAAAGAGTATGTTGTTTTCTTCATCGCCTTGACAAGAATTTAACATAATCGTTAGACCACACAATTGATGGTTGGAATCAAATTCTTCTATAGCGCTATTTAATAAAGCTTCAAATTTAGGATAAGAAAACATAATTTTTTCTTTTCAGCTAAGAAACCTTTTGATATATAAAAACATTTTGAAGCAGATTTATTGACCTTTTAGCTTCTACCCCTTTTAATGAAAATATTTATTAACTTTAAAATTTTTAATAAATAAACTTTTTAAATTTAAATTTTTTTACTCTTTTAATGAGTCAGCCCCCTAAAACTCTAGCCTTGGGTAAGTGCCCTTCTTACTTTGCCTAATGCCGACACTAGACATAGACGTGTACCACCTTACATAGTCGTGTCTCTCCCTAAAAGAGCTTCATCAATCTTGCTTTACTTTTTTGTCATTCCTATGAACCATGAAGGCGTCTATGATTATTGAGAGTCTCAAAATAGGGTTAGACACTTAAAATTATAACCTAGCACTAACTAGCCTAAAAACTTTTTTTAAAAGAACCAACTTAGCAACTAAATGGAACTGCTACTTATTTGTTGAATATGTAGATCGGTTGAAAAAATCATAACTATCACACATATAATGGTCATAGTAGGAGTCCTAACTCCCAGACCCGTTATTTAGATAACTAGAATTCCAATAGAGTGAATAAAAACAATCTCAACAAGGTTACTAATCATAGGTGCCATTTGATATATAATAAACATTTAACATTTTTTCATTTTTGGAAAACATACACAAGCTAGATTATAGTAATTTCTTCGGCGTCTAAATTTCCTTTATTTTTTAAATTACCACGTAAGTGAATTATATTCTCTAATGGTAAAAGAAAAATAAGTGACGCACACTTAAAGGGATTTATATAGAAGCAAGAATGTTTCCATATCATAAGAGAAACAAAGAAGGACAAGGAGACAAACTTTTCATTAACGTTATGTTTAATATATTTAATAGGTTTTAGAAATTTTAGTAATTTAATTGAAATTAAATTCTAATTTTGACTGAACTTTAATTAGAATTACAAATAATGCTAATTAAATGCCAAAATGCCTAAATAAGATCTAATATCTCATTTAATTTACCTTTAATTATCTAATTAAATAAGTTATATCTATAGATGAAGATTGACCTCAAGCAACACTTCATGACCACCAAATATTTAAGAATGTCAAAATAGTTTTGACTAACCTCTTTATGCATGATTTTTCATATAGTTCAATCCTTTTATCAACAATGTTTCGATTAGACATAGAGTATCAACAATGTCCATTATATTTCGAGTCCGATCATATTAGTTCTCCATCATTAGTTGTTAATTCAATTAATGAAATTTGAAAACTATTTAAAAAAAGTCATTCCGTCTTGTCCAAGGATTTCTCAAATCTATACTAATCGAGAACGATGAAACATTCTTCAAAATTACTTTAGGGTGATGAACCTTATCTTAATCATTCTGTTACCTCTATATATTTCATTTTATATCTAATGGCTACCGACTGAACTACCCATAATTAGAATAGTTCATAAGTTGTGTCAAAACATAAAAATCCCTATATAAGATAACTTTGGAGATTTCAAATCAATGGATCACTTTTACAATCATTACAATGAGAATATCCATAGATATAAAAGTAATGTTCAAAATGCAATTCCCATATTGGGTCAGTTTAGTGAACTTTTTCTCTAACAAGGACTCACATATTTATTTAAGTATCCTCATGCTTTAATCTGTGAGATCGAATAATTCCTTCAACAGGAAAAACAAATCGTGTGTAAGTTTTTTTTACATTCTATTAATTTCTAGTATTAATATAACAATAACTAGGAACAATTTAGGGATAATATACAAATGTAATATGAATCCCATAATTATAATATTATCATAATTTTATTTGCAATGTTAAATTATCCCATAGACTTTATTATATTCATCTAAATATGTATAAGATACAAAAATTCTTTAAATTATTTTTCCACTACATTGCTAACAATCTATTAATTTCATAAACCAGCACTTTGCAATATATGTGTTGAAAAATAATGTGTATCTAGCAACAATAAATAATAAACAAAAAAGAAACTAAGAAAATTTTCAATAAAGTTTGACCAACTGGCAATGACTTCGTCCTCGAAGCTAAGAGCAGATGATTTTATTATATTAAACAATAAATTAATTTATGAGAAATATATATTTCATTTATATAGACTAGATTTATTTAAGTATAGTTGATTATGAACTCTAATTGGTATAGTTCTATACAACTTGTCCTTTTACAAAACCTAAACATGATTCTAATAATTCTTAGAATTCTTCTAGAGTTTGAAATCTAATAAAAACATGTTTTAAAATAGTGTTGTTTATTGCAAAATATAACCTAGGCTATAGTTATGTCTTAGGTTCTAATATGCTCATGTTTCATATCATAGATGCTTACACTTTTATGCACACTTAGACATAGTTGCATCATAAACTTTATCTTTCTTGAAAATAGCTCTTCGGTCTATGACTTTACCTTTAATTCTAAAAAGGAACACTCCTTGGATCACACCTATATCCTAGATCAAGTTCACCAAAAGACATCTAAAAAATGCTTATTTCCTTCCTAAAACTCCAATATTTGAATACTCATATATATGAATCACGTACAATAACCTCCATTTTAGCAAACATACTTTGTTGAGCCTGTAAGAAATGTCTTCAAGATTGCATGTCTAAGTATATGAGCCATTCACAAAAATACGTTTCTTTGATTCATTTAATGATTGTGAAAAATATCATGCGGACTCTTTTATTATTCTTGGAATATTTTTCTATTCCTTACATTCAATACAGTATTTGTGAAATAACTCAGAGTTGACTTGACGATAATGGAAGTTGATTTTCAATTTTAAAAGAAGAGATGCTACTTTATGGTGTCTGGCTGACTTATGACAAGAAAAGAAAATTTTAAGAGTTTTAAAAAAATGCCAAACATGAGAGGAAAGCTACCAAGTGAAGAATAAATGATTATGGATTTTAACTTGGAAATTACAGAGAACAAAAAATATATAAGGGAGGTTCTTATAGATGAGCCTATCTTTAACCTCCAATTTATTTTTAATAACAATTTGACAAGAAAAAAGCTAGATCAATTCAATCCAAGGTATAGGTTGACTAGGAAATATTAAAAAGAAAATAAGAATTTGTTAGCAAACTTGCTAAAAGGATTAGCAGTCAATAAAGAAATGTTATAAGATAAGTTAAGGAGGAAAAATGTCATATGATCTTTGATATGGGAAAAGACCCTACAATTGAAGTTAGGACATTTTTAATAGAAACCATAAATTATTGTCTCAACCAATGGTTCTAAAGGAAAATAACCTTTTTATGGTTCAAGACATTTACAGTTATCACACAAAGATACATAAACATACCATTTTTCAATCACATAGAGAATGTGGTTCTTAAGAAGTTCCCTAGTCCAAATGTCGTTCTCTATTAGTGGCATTTAGAGTTGGTTAGATCGTCATAAGCTTTTTTCCTTGTAGGTATTTTAAATAAATTTAGTAAACTCAGAGAGCTTATTTTTAAGAGAAGAGTCTTTAAAGCCTCTTAGCTAAATGAACTTTATTGATAATCATTAAGGGATAAATATTAAAACCTCCTTCATCTATAATCATATACACTTTTTATTTTGGTAAATCAGAAAGACTTTATACAAATAATAAAATGTTATGTACATATCTAGAGATTCCTACACATCAATCTCTTAACTACCAAAAGGAGATCCAATTGAACCTACAACATTCCTTACAACCTAATTCCTTACAGGAATCATAATCACCTTTTTCTTTTCAACCTTCCTATCAAGAAACCTTATAGAGCTAGCTAATCTAAACAGAAGCACAAGTTTGCCAACAACAATTTCTAGCTTCATTAATAAGAACATTCTTTGTTCTTCTGCCCTCCATCTGTAGGTAGAGGTCATTTGATCTGCTACAAAGAGATGCTCTTGTCTAGTCCACTCTTTGTTACATTTACTTGTTTTAAAACAATGAGTTTTCTTAGTGCTGACTTCTCTTCTGCTTTACCAAAGAGAAATTATATACCCACCTTTGTTCTAGTCTGAAAACTAAATCCATTTTGCTTTTTGGAAACAAGAATGTTTCCTGCACCTGTCTTCACTTTTGCTTTACAAACCAAAACTGTTGAACTAGTTAGCATTCCTAAAATTTCAAACCTGTAGAAATTATATTAGTGAATAAGAACTTCATCAATTACCTCCTAGCAGTGTTTGAGCTGAGATATTCCATAACTTGGAAGATTACTTTAGAGTACAAACTCCCCACATCCTTGGCTTCATCTTTGAATGTTCGAGTATTCCTTTCAAAACAAATATTGTAGACAGTAGTAGAAAGAAGGATAGGGAAAATGTTAATGACTGAGGTTTTGATGTTTAAGGAATGATTAAACCAGATGAGGATGGATTGAAGGATTGTCTGATTTTGGATGTGTATATGGAAATGGCTGAGGCATTGGTCCTACACGGTTTAGAGAAGGGACATTAAAACAATAAGTGTTCAATAGTCTCATTATCCGAGATACACAAGGAACAGTAGTTAGGAGTTTGGAGATAGAGAAGTTTGTCCCACGTTTGTAACTTCTTAAGGAAAGCTAGCCATAGTGTAAAAGAACCCCTAGGGCTATTGCTTTTAAACCAAACCAACTTATGGCAAGGAACATTCTATATTGGAGGTCTGAAGAAAATATAGGTTGAACCATTAGTATACTTTTTTGTATGGCTAGCTAGTCATTCCAAACAATCTGGTTTAGAACTATTTGGTTGGTATAGTAGGGGCTCATGTTGCGAATGATCTCTATGGTTTCCTCTTACCATCTCCACTCATTATTACTGATAACTTCAGAGACTCTTGCTGTCATTGGAAGTTCTGACCCATTGATCTCTCTTGGAGAAGAGAAGTTCTTTAGAATTCCCCTAGGATGCCATAGATCCTGCCATAAAAGAGTGGAATTTCCATTCCCTATCCTAAATCTGAATTGATTCCCCATTTTATCTCTCACAAATAAGATTTTTCTCCAACTCCAAGAACTATTATTGGTAGGTTAGGCACTCTAGAAAATTTTCCTTCTCAAAATGATAGTATGCACCCACTTAACCTATAGAGCTTCTCTATCAACAAACAATTACTAAATCTTTTTCCCTAATAGGACATACTTCCATGTTGACAAATGTTTAATCCCTAAACCTCCCTCCCTTTTCGGTCTACTAATGTCACTCCATTTAACCATAGCATGAGATTTAGAAGCCACCTTCCCAGCCCCAAAAAAAATCCTAAGTTTAGTCTCTATATCCTTAAGAATGGATGAAGGAAGAATGAAATGGGTAGACCAGTACACTTAGAAAGAAGATAGGATAGAAATCATTTAATGGAGTTTACCAACATAGGAAAGGTTTTATGAGTACATTTGTTTATCCTAGCATCTATTTTGTCTAATAAGGTTAAGCAATCCCTCCTAGATAACCTACCTGTTAAGAGAGGTACCCCCAAATAACGTATAAGAAGATTGCCTCTCTTGAGTCTAGAGATAACTTCCATTTGATGAATCAGGTGGTGCACATCAGGAGATAAGAAAAACTGACTCTTGGAAGGATTCATGTCCATACAAGAAAAACTAGAGAAGGTACACATACAATCAAGCAAAGTTTGAGCAAAACTGAGATCCGCATGGCAAAACATCAGGAGATCATCAGCAAATAAGAGATGGGAAAGTTTAAGGGGCTTTGTTCCTCCAATGGTATTTAAAGGAAGGGATATCATCGATACAAACGTTCAAACTACTAGAGAAAACTTCCATATGCTTTATATCTATTTTGAAATATGATAAGAAACTATCCATACATAATTTTTCATTATCTTTGGCCACTTTAATAGGAATGATCAAATAAGAACCAAGATATATATGAATGTTACTTAGATTTACCTTAATGAGGACTAGCCTATTGGTATAGTAAAGGAGTTCTATAATACAACATTAAATTCTGTAATTCACTTACTACAAAAGAGGGATGCAATCCTTGAAAGTGAATCTTGTTAAAATAAGAGGAACACATACTTGATGTAAAATAAATTTTTAAAGAAACTAGT
Source organism: Erythroxylum haughtii (assembly GCA_025504935.2). Classification (NCBI taxonomy): domain Eukaryota; kingdom Viridiplantae; phylum Streptophyta; class Magnoliopsida; order Malpighiales; family Erythroxylaceae; genus Erythroxylum; species Erythroxylum haughtii. Next base: position 541,122 of record JANSVB020000179.1, read on the forward strand.
ATAAGAAGTAATTTGGTTAGCAAAGTGAAAATAGTTAATAGAAAGAAAAACAATTGACTTATTCTTTATGGAAATCCAATCATATAAGCTTTCAAATTCTTTAAGGCCATTGAATAAGGAAAGATTGGAGTTCAAATCACTATGATTAAAAATGAGTAAGTCATCTGCAGTGATAAACTAAATTGTTTGTACTTTGATTATTCGTAATGACATTTGGAATTAGGATAATTAGAATATCTTTCCTCAACAACAAGTTTCAAAAATTCTATACCAAAGAAGACAATGTAAAGAGGCATAGGGTCTCCTAGACTTAGTCCTTTACTTCCTTAAAAGGGCATAAAAGTTTTAACATCAATTAAGACTACGAAAGAGGTAATGCTATAGAATTCTATGTTTTAGTTGATAAATCTCAAATGAAAGCCAAAGAAAATATGATGGTTAAAGGGAATTTTAAAATGAAGTTTAAGCATAATTCTTTTTTCATTTATTTCCTTATTATTTATTAATTCTAAATCTAGGAGCACATTGTCACCAATACAATTACTAAGAACAGTAGTTGGGAAAAATTAACTTGGATCTATTTACTATTACCATTAAGATGATCTTATAAAATGTGTTACAATAAGAGATTAATTTGAACTTATGAAGAGATAAGTTAATTACTTTGGGATAAGGAAGATGAAAGAACAATTAACCATTTTTAGCACTCAAGATAACTTTTGTTACAAAATGACCAATAATATGTCATATCTTTTGGGGGAAAAAAACCATTTAGCTTGTTAATTCTTGGAGCTTTAGCAGGTTTAAATTAGAAGACAATATATCATTATATCTTTTGTAAAAAAAAAAAGATTAGCAGCTTGTTGTGATGACATTGTTAATTGAATGAGGCTACTAGTAGATGAAAAAGAAGTAAGTGCATTATCTTAGAATCAAAGATTCTTTAAATAATTTAGAGCATAACAATAGAGGTCATTATGATCGACAATAAGGTTATCATTATCACTATTTTATTGGTGTTTCTCCTTACAAAAATCTACCCATGGAAGTACTAACATCACTATATTTTAACTATTTATTTTTTTCCTTTGAAGAAAGTACTGTAATACCTCAACTTATCATGTTTTAAATTTAAAAACTCTCACCAAAACGATAAAATTAAATGAGCTTCTAACAAGAATCCAACTTCACATTGATTCTAGTTATGTTCTCCAAAGTATCACTAACCACAACTTTATTAAGAAGCTTCATGTTCTTGATGGCATTGAGTTTATGGATACATCTTCATATAGGTAGACAATCAAAGATTGGAGTATAAATATTCTTGAAATTGGCTTTAATTCCCTCATAGTTAATTAGATGATTATTAAGATTTAAAAAGACGTTTCCTTTCCTTATAGAAGCAGCAACAGGCAATCTCACAATTGTAAAGGAGTGATATGAAATACCAAGAGAGTCAAACAGAAGGCTCATGAAGAACCAAATTTCTCAAGCCGGACAATATTCATCAGAAGCTGTCAAATTTCCTCTGGAAAAGAACTCTACCAATTTATTTAGTTGCTAAGGTTGTAGTCTAAAATGAGACAAGAAAGTAATGTTTAGTTAAATTGAAATGAATTAAAATGTAAAAAAAAAAGTATATTAAATTAATTATTTATGTGATGAATTGATAATTACCATTCAGAGTAAGGGTAAGTTTTCAGACAAATGCCTTTGCAAGCTAATTGTTCAAAAGCAATTTTATTGGTACCTTGCCTTCTCACTTACTAACGGCAACCATAGGAACATTTAATTATAGACACCTATAACGCCCACTTTCAAGGTAAACATTCTGATCCTAACTCAATCCAATAAAGGCTTGAACTACCCGGTCCTCATTTCACCAGCCTTAAAAACAATTGCAAAAGTTCATTACCTACCTAATGTGATTGAATGTAAAAAATATGCAAACGTAATTCCATGTCCTTCCGAAGTGCAGACATTTAGCATTAAGAGACTATTATATTCTAATGATTTTATACTCCGAAATATTGCACTGTTGGTTCAAAACAAATGATGTATTGAACGAGCTAAGGCCAAAGGAATAACTAAGTTTTCCCTATTATCAAAAGCCTTGAATTTAAACAAAGCAATATATATAGTGCATCGAAAAATAGGGAGAATGTTGTCACGCTACAAACTGACTCCATGGGCGTTTAATAGACCCCATTATACACATGTAAAGATTGAAATTGATAACTCATGAATAATGGACATCTGCATAAACCCGCACTTAATGCCTGACATGTGCTTTCTTAGTTTAGATGCCTTGCTTATACTTTGATTTGTTACCAAAGCAAAAAGTGATATATATATTTCTTTTCTTGCACGCATAAATGTTTATTAATTTCATAAACATGATATCTATTTTAATTCTAATATACATAATTTCAGAAGTTCATGTAATCATTAAAACTTGAATTTCATTGACGAGTCCAACTTTGAATTGGATTATACAATAGAGGAAAATGCTGCTCTTTATTCCCTATCTCATTTCAATTAATTGAAAATTAGAGCCAATATTCAAACATTTATCAATCTGGAAAATGGAGTGTCGAGCATTATATTTCTCATTCAATCTCGAAGAATCGATATACTAGTCAAGTTAAATGTGTTTTCTGGTACCTAAAACTAACTAATTTCTTTTCCTAACCCCAAGTAACCGACAGCAATAAGTGATACCCTAATAAGCACTAAACCAATTGAGCAGTTTCTGTGGATGGTGCGAAATAATGTCAAAATGTTTACCGCTCTTTTATCTCTTAAATTCCTTTCAAATTCGCCGTTTCGAGAAGCCTAGACTTGGGTTGTGAGACGGTAGATTTCTTGGGTTGACTATCCAAAGTTAATTTCTTTTTACAACTTGACCTGAATCTAAATCTCTACAATTATGATTTTGTTGATTCAAAAAGGAAATTTCTTCAGAGAGGAATCATCACTTTGAATGTTGATACATGTGTTGGGAAATCGGCCATGGTGGATAACTGAACCATAATTTCATTATATGCACAGTAAAAAAAAGGCTTTTCAATATTTCCTAACAATCAAGATTTCTTTTTAATTCTATAATAGGAGTAATCTGCAATTATAATAGTGTAATTACAAATCATACTTTATTATGAAGTTTTATTTCAAAGCCTTTGAAATTCATAGGTGACATATATTCACAAACAATTTCCAAACATATATAGTCATTTGTAGTAAGTCTATAAAGCTAGAGAGATTCTATAATTTTTTTAATTAAAAGAATTCATTGATAAGCCATGATAGGCATCAAAACATAGAATTTTTTTAATTAAAAGAATTTATTGATAACCCAAATCAGATCTAAAGTCTTCCATATTAGACTACCAAAAACCTATGTGAGATCTCTCGTCACACAATTATCGATTTGACTGATTTCTTGTTCTTATTATATTGCCTAACTCTCGTTAGTCTGTGATTTATGAAATTGCAGAAATCAATCACACTAACTCAAATAATATAAACAACAAGATTTTTATTAATTCAAAGATTAAAAAAACAACCCGAAGGTGAGTTTAGATATTCCTTAACATTCATAAAATCCTATCTCAATAGGTATCTCAATTCTATACATAAATAAAATTTAAATACACCATAAACTAGATTTAAACGGATGACAGAGGTAGCAACGTCGGGAAACCTCCTGTTCTGGGAAGTACTTCACGTTGGCTTCTTCTCCACATCTCTCTTCCTTTGTCTCTTTCTCAATCTCTTGATGAACTCTCTCTAGGACTTTTTGATGGTGGTTGAAGCAAGAAGCTCTTTTCTCTCTATTCTTATTGTTCTATTTATACTTGATGTGTTTATGGCAACCCTAGTTTTTTTTTGGGTTGAAAAGGTCTAAAAAATCCTCAAATTTTAACTTTTCTATATGTCTACGAGTCTGTCTGACGTAGGCCATGATCGTGGGCTGTCTCCCTCACTTTTGTCATGATCGTGGCTGATGAACCACGATTGTGGGTCGTTGTTTTGGTCCAATTCTTTTTTAAACTTTTTCGTTTTTTATATTTAACTTGTTTGCCTCCACTATTGGCCTTATAATGCATACTTTGTCCTCATAAGTGATGATTTAACATAATTCTCATACTATGGTGTCCTCCCTATCTTGTTGTTGTATTTTGTAGCTATGATATCAAATGCCTAAATATTGAAATTTAGCAAGTAAACATGAGATTAAGGAAGAAAATTTTAAAATAAATAAATGAATAAGAAGAAATGTTAAGATTAATAAAATTAAATTGTTCCTAATGTTCTAGTCCCTGATAATGGAACCATCAACTTGATTGTTTGTTTAAAAAATACTAAAGATAAACTAGGTAAGTTTACCTATCGTTCTTATAGTATAGTCTAGTAAATACAAATATAGTTTCCACAAAGACTATAGGCAAGAATAATTATTATCTTTATATTATCAAATCTAACAAAATATAATTAACGTAAAATGAATAATTATCTTAATTGAATTTAATAATATAAAATAGCAGCACAAAAAGCAAAGAATATTAAAGCAACAAATTGATAAATATGGTCCAGATGTTGAATCTTATTAGAACCTTTCTATGCTTTATCATGATTTAATTATTAATCTTAGCTTCTTATATTAGTAGAAATGCCAATTTTATGAACATTTTCTTTCTCAAGAAAAAGAACTCTTATCATAACATTAATTAAAATTTCTTTCTAATAAAAACCACTGAGACCAAATTAACTTGTTATATGAATTTTGTTATTAGATTTGACTTTAACCTTGAAGATTTATGTAGTGTTACACTTGAGATTTCATGTAACTCTTAATATTCTTTCTATGATATATTCATATATACAATTTATTAATCGCTCGATGCGAAATTTCAAATTGAATCAAAATGTTAAAATATTTCAATTTAACTATAATAATTAAATATGAATAATTTACAATAAAACTTGGTTCTTCCATTAAATAAAAATATCAATTCAAAGAAATATTTCTATAATTTATTCCATTTTGATCTATCCTAATTTAGTTCATATTAAGATAGAAAATTAATAACAACTACGAAAGAACACAAAATAGAAAAACTCATTCTCATAGATCTTGAAATCCTAAATTTTTCACTTAAATCTTGATGGAAATCATTCTTATAGATCTTGAAATCTTAAAGTTTTCACTTAAATCTTGACAAAAAATACTTTTTCTTCTCTTTTAATATATATGAAGATATATATGAAGATATCATATAATCCTTCATGTATGTCATTTGGAAACAACCTTTTTACTAATTAGGGGTAAGGTTGCGTACTAATAAACCTCTCTAGACCTTGCACCTCCGCGAAATTTCTAATAGGTGTTGTTGTTTATTTAATGAAACATAAGTATTCGTTCTTCTCATAATTGTAGTGGCATCTCATACATCAATTATATAAGATATAAAATTTGACTACCATAATCATCCTTCCCCATAAGTTGATTTAGTCATCTTCAAGATAAGAAGTTTAATTTTTTTTCATAAAATTCATAATAAAAAAAGATACTTATATCTTTTTATGACACTTTATGATTCTTAATATGTTGATTTAACTAATGTGGCATAAATGATAATCTTAGTTATTTAACTTCATTCCCTTTCCAATGATGTATTAAATATAGGTCACTCTTAATCCAAGAATTACAAACTCTTTATATAAACTTTGTTTAATTACTTCTACCCACCATTCTATTCATTATCATGCTTTGTACATTGTGGTTATATTGAATCTAAATTTAGTATCACATACCTAAAAGCGTGAATTCCTAAATATATAAGATCTATATCATATCTAGTCTTGGAAAGAAAATTTATGCAATTATATTCTTTTCATCGACAACTATTATTATATATAATCAAATGCTTTCAATTGAAGTGCATATTTACGTTTTTTGTAGACTATGTTAAGTGAAATAATTCTCTCAAGGTAGTATAACTCTAACCTCCAATTTGTGCAACCTTTTATATTATGTTATTATAGTGTTGGCATCCATATTACATATTTCCTTTATAAGATATAATTTAATTTTAAAATGTCATATTTTGGTATTAGGAACACTGATATATCTCTCAAACTTTATCATCAAAGTCCTCAATATGGATTGGCAGCAGGATCGCATAATGGGATACAAATTTTCTATCTATAAGAACTCTTCTCAAACATGTTCTATGTCCAAGAAATTTAGTTTACTATTATTTAGTATCATATATGTTAAATAAAGACAATTTACTTCTAAAAACAATATAAATGTAAGAAAGCAAGTAGTTGGTTATATTTCATGACAATCTTAGGATTTTAATCATGTATTTGATTACTCTCACTATTTTATTTAAAATAATAACCCTCACTACTATTTTGAAAATATTACTTTAATCTCTCTAGTGGAATAAGATCTCATTTAAATTTAAGTTGATCTTGAGACTTTTAGAAAAAAAAAAGTTAACTAAACTAAATTTAAGAGACATCATCTTTCATCTCACATGACCTTTAAATCTATTAGATGACAACTCCTTATAAAATTATATCTTATATGTTATTCCTAATTGTGCTTCTAAATTCATCTAATGATGAGTTTGTTCATTCAAATCAAACAAATTTTCTTAAGTAGGACCCATTGTTATTAGATTAAACATATTTGGATTACAACAGCCTTGAATTTGTTTGACAAGCTAAATAATAAATATAACTTTGGTTTATTCTTATAATAATGATAGACATTTAATATTTTAAAACGAGACTTAATTTTAAATGTTCTCAGCAATCACATAAAATATATGAAAATAGCAAACATTTAAACATCCAATTCATGCACACATAATTAAATTATGCTTAAAAACACCAAATCTTGATTTATTATTTTCTATATAATCTTCATAATATAAAATAACTTTTCCAAATTTTTGAAAAATTAAATTAAATCTTTGATATTCATAAACTAAATCACTAACTCATAAGTAATTAAAATTCTTATTCTAAATAGAAATTCAATTTGATTAAAAAATATTTTTTAATTCAATTAGAAATATTTCCAACTCTTATGACTTTTTTAAAAAAATTAATTGAAAATAATTTTCAATAAATCATACATCTTATTATAATTTTAAAAAACTCTTTTTCAATAATTCAAAACGTAAAATATTCAAACCTAATTAGAAAATATTTTATAATCCAATTAAAAATAATTTTCCCAATTAGAAGATTATTTTATAATGTTGAGATAAAATATTTTAACGATTAAATTTAATCATGAAACTTCTTAGTTATCACTCTATTTTCAATTTATTTCTTAATTTCAGTTATAAAATTCTTCCTTAGTTACTTAAAAATTTCTAAATTATTAAAAATCATTTTTTGATTCATAATAAATTTTCTAAATTTAATTAAATTTTTTTGTTAAATGAAGAAATTTATTATTAAATTAATAAAATATAATTTCTAATCTTTTTCATGGCTGATTGAGCATGTTGTTCTACAAAGAATAGTAAAATTTTCCATTAATATTAATCAAATCTAATTACTTTGAGATTAACGCCTATAATTTTCAATCAAACAAAATATGATTAAGGTGAGTTACATATTGCAACTATTTAGAAATTCAATTAAAAATTAATGACACTCAAATAAGTTAAATAATTAAAGACAACTCCAAAATAAATGTTCAAAAATCAGAATATGATCTCATCACTTATGTAATAGAAGAAAATAAGAAATTCTAATGATTTTTAAAACATCAAAATCTTGTTAATTCTATAATAAACATAATAAACTATGAATTGTAAATTGTAATTTATTATAAAGTTTTGTTTCCTTTTCTGCATCTCTGCTCAAATCCACAAGTTATATGACAATCATCCTAAGCGCACAAATGTTATTATTTATATTAATAAGTTAAAGATAAATCTACAAGTGGTGTAAGAAAGGTTAGGTCAAGTGTGCTATTTATTATAGGGCTACACCTATTTATAATAGGAATTAAACCTTTTAGGAATTCAATTAAATTATAAATATAATTTTAATTAAAATTTAACTAAAATTACAACTAATCCTAATTAGATACTAGTTACTCTTAAATAATATTTAATATTGCTCCTTCTTAAGAAATATTTTATATTTATCTATAAACTTTCTCAAATTTTTCAATATGATCTAACTTATTTAAATCGTATTTTCTCTGTTCAATCATTATTTATATTTAGTTTCCTAAATTTATTGACAATAGATACAAATTAAAATCATAAATTGTATTTATACTATATAAATTAAACTCTTTTAATACTTTATCTTTGATTCTATAATTAAATAATTTATATTCATAATCAAAATTTTCTTCTAACAATACATTATATCCACCGAAATATTAGGAACCCATGCGCCTTTAGGTTCGTTAAATTCCGTAGGTGGCGTAGCTACCGAGATCAATGCAGTCAATTATGTCTCTCC
>JANSVB020000179.1:555408-567187 GCA_025504935.2 Erythroxylum haughtii
CTCTCATCCTTTGCTAAATTACAATTTTACCCTTCCCGTCAGGGTGGGATGTTACAATATGACTATAAAACATTAAGAGTAAGATTGTTAGACTATACCAATGTTAATGCAATCATTAAAGGGGATCATATAACTCTGTAATTTAATCCTTAACAAGTTTCTCTTCAATTAAAGGTAGAATTCCATATCACAATCCCAAACCAAATATGGAGGATTCCCTATTATAGATTAAGTATAAATCCAAGGAATTAATAAATCAATCTTGGATGGATGGATGCACATAAATTCTATTGAATTTTTTTGATCAAATATAGTATGACATATCAACAACATCCTTAAAGCTTCATTTATACTATACTTAATAATCAAGTATGGAATCAAAACCAAGGACATGGTTAACTATAGTTTTTATAATATCTTATATTCCCATTGTAACAAAAAATGAATATATGATATATTTAATTTTCAATTCCCAATTCTCCATTGTAATATGAAGCAACCATCCAACTTGTATTATGATAAGAATCAATGGTCTATAATAGTAAAATAAGCTTACAAGCTTTAAGGGCACACTAAAAAGGAATTATTGTCTTCAAGTTAGCCTTTAGTAACTTGGTTCATGAGATATGTAAAAAAAAAAGAGAATCTTAGAATTTTCAAGAACACCCAACATGACAAACAAACTCTTTGTCACAGAGTGGTCAAATGGAATAGAGAGACAATCTTAACTAAGAGAATAACAATTAGAATTTGTGAAAGAATGGTCTCAACTAGGATCTGAATTGGAGACCTATGATTCAAGATAGTTTTTCAAGTCTATTAATGCCACTACAACTGACTACAATTTTGGATATGTAAATATTCGTTATTGAAGGACAACCTATCATCACAAAAACTTTTTTGCAACGATAATAATTTGTTTCATAAATAGTCACAGAAGCCTAGTCAAAAAATATTATTTGCTCTGATCAGAAATCTATCATGAAAAAGTATTCCTAAGGATAAAGAAAATTGTCGCAAATGATTATTTGCGACAATTTTCATGGCTATATATTTTTAGCTTCATTAATGTATGCATAGGTAATAAGTTTTGGAGACAATTTGGTTTTCGTAGCAAAACATATTTAGCTATGTTCACGAAATGTAGCTAAAGTTTACTGGAGGCGTTTTATGAAATGTAGCTAAAAAGATTTGGTGATGATTTTGCAATTGTAGCTAAAAAGTTTTGGTGACGAATTTTTATTTCTTACTATAAATTTTTTTTAATTATAATAATTAATATTTTTAATACATCTTATTGTTTGTAACATTGTTTGAATTATAATTAACATTGTTTCAATTATTGTTGGTAACATTATTTGAATTATAATTAAGTAATCGGAAATAAAAATACAACTAAATAAAAAGTACAAGGATTTTATATAAAAATAAAATGTAATTAAATGTTAATTACAAAAGTTAATAAAAAATTTATGTACAAACTATGACTCCTCCTCATCGTCACTATTAGTAACATGCTTTGACCCAAGTAATTGTTTGACTATCATTTTAAGCTTGATCATATGTTGTTTAAGACGTTCTAATTTTTGTTCATTATGTTCTTATTTTTCTTCAATACCATTTAACTTCTCTTCATTATGATGTAATTTAGCCTTAAGTGACTAGTTCTCTTATTAAAGTGTCATTACATATGCTAGTCGTGATGAGGAAGAATTAATTGGCTTAAGGCCAAACTTAAGACCTTTGATGTAGCCTGATTTTGTACGAAGGATGTTGTTGCAAATGTCATCTATATTTGGCCCATTTCCATGAAACAAAGATCTTTGCAACAGTTCCTACATCTTATTCTATTTTCTACAAAACAAAATTAATATTTAATTCAAATATAATTAGTGACAACATCATAAATAAATAAATTTAAAAATGAAAAAAAATTATACTTGCATAATTCTTATGCGCTTCTTCAGATGTCCAACCTTCACCTTCCTTATAGTATATTTGTTTGTAAAGTGTTATCCTATCACACTATTGTCCACGTAGTTCCTTCTCACTCTGTGTTATGAAAAAAGAATTAAAAACACAATAAATAATATTGTATTTGCTCTTATAACTAAAGAACTTACATATTCAGTTTATACGAAAACAAATGATTTGGAGCCAGTATTGTGAGGAGTGTTCATTTTTGCCTTATTAGCCTTGACTTTCTCACATTTTTTCTAAAAAAGAAATATTAATTAAATTTTGTAACAATATTAATGGAAGAAAATGTGAAGAGAAAGAAGGCAAACCTTAACACTAATATATGACCAATAATCACACATTTGAATCCAATTTTCTTGAGATATCCGTTTAGGAACATGTCTCCTTACCTCCTCTTCGGAAGGAAGAGATTTGATCTATTCGGCCGATAACGATGGTTTTTGACCTTTTGTTTCAACAGTGAGGACACACAACTTGAAACTTTAGGCTTGGAGATATCAACAATATTGAGTGTCATATGTGAAAAGCAAGTAAAATTTAAATTAATACTTAAATAAGTAAAAAAAATTGCATATAACTAATTGAATTGAAAATCACTGAAACTTTGTCCAAAGCATTCTTTATCAAGTTGTCTTGCTTCAACTACTTCGCATGTTGAAGGCAAGCAATTCAGTCCTCACAATAACCCCTTGCTAACTAGACAATTTTACTAATTGAATCTTGCCAACAGGACGACCTTGTCAGATATCAATATGAATAAACAACTTGTTGTTCATTGCAACATTTATATGTTGCAACATAGAACCCTATACCTCTTTTTCTAATACCAGCTAATATTAAAAATTTTAAAAATGATAAAATATAACACATTAAATATGTAAATATATATTTCAGCAGGAGTCTAATTATAGGTGGTAAAGATTAATAGAACTGAAGATCCCTCAACAATAGTTGATGTAGTTAGAGGTTGTTGTTGACTAAGTTCATTGGTGGATGAAGTCGGTAGTTGCTGTCGAATAGGGTCAGACTGATCTGGTTATTGTGGGGGAGGAACAATTTTGATTGTTGCCACCTTCTTCCCCTTGTTTCTAGTAGGTTCCATTAATATTGAATATATAGAACTCAAATATCAATATTTTGTATTAATTAAAAAAATATTAACAATCTGCAAAAACATAACTCAAAGATGAACATTCCGCATAAACATAACTCAAAGATGAACATTCCACATAAACATAACTCAAAGATGAACATTCCACATAAACATAACTCATACATGAAAATTCTGCATAAACATAAATGAAACACCAACATTTTGCATTAACATAAGTAAAACATCAATATTGTGCATTAATATAAGTCAAACATTAACATTCCGCATAACATAATTCAAAATTGATTGAAGTAAAAAACTTAAGTCAGACATAAACATTATGTGTAAACATAACTTAAATAATAACATTTACATTAAAATAAGTTAACAATACCCATTAATATAAATGAAATTTCAATAATGCACATTAACATAAACATTTGAAACATTATGAACAATATATTTACATTCAATCATTATGAAAAAGATATTGCAAATGCACATTAACATAAACATTTGAAACATTATGAACAATATATTTACATTCAATCATCATGAAAAAGATCTTGCAAATGCACATTATCATAAACATTTGAAACATTATGAACAATATATTTACATTCAATCATCTTGAAAAAGATCTTGCAAATCATCATCATGAATTACATTATGATTGGAATCTTCATCGCTAATATATTTGGCCAAAATATCTTCATTGTCATCTAATTTATCTTCAATGTGGTCTTCATCTCTTTCTACGATAAGATTGGCTTATACTTCATCCACTTGTACTATATTGGGATCAACATCTCTCCTTTAGAATGATGACATATCTGCATCTTCTATTCGAATGACTTCATTATTCAACTCTGATTCAATCTCTTGATATACTTCATCCCTCAGTCATTACACTATTATCCTTTCACAAAAATCGAAGAGATTTTTGTTTTTAAACTTTTGAACAACTTTCCAATTATTACCCAATATAGTATCATTGATGTAGAAAACTTGCTTCGCTTGACTTGTAAGGATAAAATGGTCATTCTCATACGATGTCTTACTAACATTGATGCTAATAATATTCTTGTTCACTTTCATGTCTGTAAGATTAAACCATTTGCACTTAAATAGAACAACCTTCTTATCCTTGATGTAGTGCAACTCTATTATTTTAGAGATGACACTGTAAAAGTCAATAAAATTGTCATCATGACATCCCTCAACAACAATCCCATAATTTTGGCTTCTAAGTCAACTATCTCAATATTGTTTGTGAAATCTCATCCCATCAACAATGTAATTTGTAAAATTTTCCCACAAATATAAGGCCCACATGCCAAACAATATAATGTTGTTGTCACCTCTTGCATGTTACGGTTGTGTAACCATATCATCTATATGAGAAAATGAGACTACAAGTTAATTTGACATACAAATTCTCATAAGTTCATAATATTCCATCAATCTGTAACTTACTCAATTTCTAAACCATGAAACAAACTTAAGCTTATGTCTTTCTTGAACATTAATAATTCCTTTATTTCGAATGGACTCTTTGTGCTCTCTATTTTAAAAGAAAATAGAGATAAGGAAATGAGATTCAATTACAAAATTCCAATATGATTTTTTGAATCAACGTAATTGTTCAAAATGTACCAATAGGCAATTTTGAATTTGTCTTTAGTTAACTACACATATTTACCCACACCAAGTGACTTTACTTTTTGGGAGAAAATTGACAAGCCACCTTCTTTATCAAAATCAAAGTTATGTTCTGGTTTATTGAATCTTGTCTCCACATCATTTAAGTACATCAATCAAAATGTTAAGCATTCAGTTGCTATATAAGCCTCTATATTAGACCCTTCAGGTTGAGTTCTATTACGTACAGAATGCTTTAAGAAAGCATAAAAGCTTGAACAAAACATAAAATATAAACAACTATTATTAAAAAATAATTTCTTAAAAATTAAAATTCAATATGAATTACCTTTCAATTGAGAGCACCCATCAAAATTGAATTGGTTAACACAGATTTGCTTCGTATGGTAAGTGAATTTCCAAATGAACCATAATATCAGAAGACGAAGGGGGGGGGGGATACTAGTTTAAGCTTACATAGAATCAAAACTATGTCTTTTTTCATTTTGTCAAAGCTCTTCAACTTTAAGTTTCGTGCAACATAATTACTTAAAAAACTCACTAAATTGACCTCAAGTATGAACACATCCTTTGGCAAACACCTATGTATTCCAATAGGAAGTAATCGTTGCAAAAATATATGACTAATGGTTTTTCAACCTTGATACTTTTTAATTTCTAACATTCACACAATGGCCTATATTTGATGTATACCCATAAGAAACTTGACTGATTTAAGAAATTGACAAAACATTGCTTCTTCCTTTTTGACACGTTGTAACAAGCAGGGGGAATAATGTATGACCCATCATCTCTTATTTTTAAATGTAAGTCTTGCTTATATTCATATCTTCCAAGTCAAGTCCATCCTTAATTGTATCTTTCAATTTCCCATCAATTCCCATCATAGTTCCTAAAATATTTTCGCAAATATTTTTCTCAATTTGCTTCTTCTCTTCGTTTTTTATTACTTGGGTGTTTGATAGGTGTAATCTCACCTGAATCTGATAGCTGGTAAACAATATCATCACCAGATAACTACAAAGGAGCTTCACCTAATTATCTTTTATAATATAACCAATTATGATAGGCATACCTGTTTCATTCATGGTTTCCATATAATTCCCATAATCGTCTAACATCTTGCCAATCCCATCATCACCATCATCATTGACATTATAATCATAATCATCTACATCATTATTGTTACTATCATCATAACTTGTACCAACACTTATACTACAACTTTCTTCCTTACGTTCACCATGATAAAGCCATGGAGTATAGAATTTAACTATGCATCGGATTATTAAGTGATTATATACCACATCTTGACTTTGAAAGTTGATTTTTAAGCAATCGGTGTAAGGACAATGAATACAAAGTTCATCGGTCATTTGATGTTGTACAAATTGCATGAAACTCTTAACTCTTTCTACATATTCAGTGGGCCATTTCTGATAAGACATCCAATTTTTATCCATATAGCTATATAATAAAATATAAGTAACTAAATTATTAAATGCAATCCTCGTTCAATTTTATGTGACAATAAAAGTTACTACTAAATAGAAAGGGTCTTTTTGCTGTGACTTCTAGGTATACGGCATTGTTTACACCATCTTCTCGCTGTCACTCCTTAGCTCGTGAAATTTTTCACCAATAAGCCTCATCAAGGCAGCATCATCGATTTCTAGCCTATATACCACCCTAAGGGTTTATTATGCATTAAATTCATATCAATTTTACGTGATAAGAAAAATTACTTCTAATTAGAGTATTTCTGATTGAAGTTTGTTCACAAAGATCGAAAGTAAAGAAATACTAAGGTATATGGCGTTGTTTACACTTGTGAATCAAGAAAGGGTCTTCTCGTTGTCGCTCCTAAGCTTATGGAAATTTTCACTGATAAGCCTCATCAGAGTTGCATCACTAGTTTATAGCCTATATACCATCCTACAGGTTTATTATGCATTACAGGTTTATTATGCATTAAATTCATATCGTTTTTACGTGACAATAAAAGTTACTACTAATTAGGAGTAATCCTGATTGACGTTCATTCACAAAGATCGAAAGCAAAGAAACACTAAGGTATGTGGTGTTGTTTAGACCTGTGAATCAAGAAACGGTCTTCTCACTGTGGCTCCTAGGCTCAAGAAAATTTTCACCTATAGGCCTCATCGAAGTTGCATGACGGCATCACGGGTTTCCAACCTATATCAGTTATGCATTAGATTCATATCAATTTTACGTGACAATAAAAGTTACAACTAATTAGAGTGTTTCTAACTGAAGTTCGTTCACAAAGATCAAAAGCAAAGAAACACTAAGGTACCTGGCATTGTTTGCACCTGTGAATTAATAAAGGGTCTTCTTGTTGTCGCTCCTAGGTTTATGGAATTTTTCACTGATAAGCCTCATCATAGCTACATCACTGGTTTCTAGCTTATATACCATCCCAGGAGTTTATTATGCATTAAATTTATATCAATTTTATGTTACAATAAAATTTACTACTAATTAGAGTATAAGTATCTTACATAAACCAACACCTCTTTTGCATTTAAACAAAACCCAAATACAAATACTCGTACTATTAAACACAAAACTATGGTAGACTAGTTAGAAAAGTTACCAGGCTGGAGACAACCACAAATTATAAGGATGAAGGACGATGTTGGATGATTATTGACAGTCTTCAACATAAAAACTCAATCTACGACGTAATACACATATTAAAGCAATCACATTTATTACTACAAAATGAAAGAGGATTAAAGAAAAGGAAATTCTTCAAACAAAATAGAACATACAATTACTACAACTTTATTCTAAAAATACTTATTAATCATATCTATTTAATATGGTTATATACATATTTAGAAATGCCTTATTTTTCTCCGTTTTGTTATGGTGTCTTAGATGTCGAAACATTATGAACTATTCTCTTACCTTCACAACATGTTTCAAGTTTCTCATTTATAAATCTCTTGCCATAATCACTTTCAGCATGGTTAATTCCCTTTTCATTTTGAATTCTTTTAACATTCTCTACAAAAGCATTAAAATACTCGTACTTAAAAGTAACAAAAATCACTCAAGTGTACTAACTAAAATGTTTAATGTCTACGTCCTATACTAGCTACTAAACAAGTTCAAATGTAAAAGTCACACAGTTTCTAAGATTACATTATTATTTTTATTTTGAATGAACTTTTCACTTTTCTTAACCATTTAGTGTGCTTCACAAATGATATTAATAAGTTAATTTATTAAATATTTCACGTAAAAGGTCATAAATCAAGTCAATGGAAGAACAAAGTGATCAGACAATCAAAATGAGCAAACTGAAGCACCTATAATAATAGGACACTCCCATCATTTATTCCTTAACATAATAGTCAATTCATTAAACACCATACATGCATTAGAAATTGATCCCAACATCATAATCAAAATCTCGTCTTTTCCCTTCCATCACTAAAATTAACATGTTCAATTTGTTTTCCAATCATAGACAACCCAAACTAATGAATAAAACTCAATATATTAACCCTTAATACACCTAACATCCCATAGTTGTCCAACCAAGCACAAAATAAAACCAAAATTAAATACCTCACCACATACCTACATGAAGGTGAGAAGACAGAACCACATCACGAAGAAGAACGTCATCCAATGAAGATGGAAGGTCTTCAGTACTAGTGAGAGAATGAAGAATAAAATAGATGAGCGGGGGAGAGAAAAGAGTGGGAAAAATAAGGGGGATTTGGAGGGGGAGTCAGCTGATAAACACAAATGATGTCGTTTAATTTTTTAAAAAAAGTTCGATACATTTGGCGACGATTCCTATAAACGTCGCCATATGTTGTTAAATAATTAAATTTTTTGCGACTCTTTCTTAAATTTGTTAGGTAAGTGTAATTTTTGGCTACGACATTGTTAAAAAATCGCTAAAATAAGATTTGGCCACGATTGTCTAAAATAGTCACCAAATCCACATTTTTTGTACATTTTTTATTTTCCTATAATATATCAATAATATAAAATAATTTACAATTTATATATAGTAAATAGAGTTTTGTGACTCTAACTCGTATATTTTAAAAGATATTAATAAGAAAATTTAATTTATTTTAAATTTATGTTTATAGAATTTTCTCTTTGTAATATAAATTTTCTGTAAAATATTACCTAATTTATATATAGTAATTAGAATTTTGTCACACCACATAAAATTGTGAAATCATATGTTTTAAAAGACATTAAACTCCAAATTTTATTTGTGTAATACAAATTAATTTTGTGTTGTTTGTCATATAAAATTTTAAAATAACCAAAATTTATTAAATTCCATTGTTTACAATATTGTAATTATCCTTTAATTAATTATATCACAATACATATAATTATATATGGCAATTAATATAATGCTATCCTTATGCCATTACCATTTTGTTACAGTTATGGACATTGATGACAAATGGTAAATTTATTCCTTGCATAATCTAAGACGACGTCTTTTTGTTTAACAGAAAATGACGTCATTTTCTACTAGGTTTTTAACACAAAAACGAACCCGTCAACATTCCTCTTCATTCACCATCTAATAAGCATTGTCTCATCTATTGTGGTCATCTCTTGTGTTCTGCTTGTCACCGTCGAAGAAGCGCCATTACTTGCGTTGGTATTGTTCTTTTTTTTTCTATTTTCAAGCTCTCCTTTTTGTGCTCTGTTTATCTATTATGTGTAAGAGTTTATTGTAATTATTGTGTTATGCTTATGGTGTATGGGTTTTTGTTTGTGTTTGCATGTTTGGAAGATAGTTTCTTCTATTTCTGTGTTGGATGTGTATGAGTTTCCATACCTATTTGACAAATGAAGGCTACTTCTGCAATAAATGTTTATGCACATATTTACATTTGATTGTCCCACTTATAATATACAAATGTATCTACCAAAATGATTTTATTTGAACGTGTAATGAAGTTGTGATTACACATAACACTTAAAAGTCAAATGGTCAAAACTAGAAATATGGTCAATGTGTTTTTGTGTTAGACATTACAATTAAAACCCAAACTAACAACCTATTACTCTTATTCTTAAAGACCAAATATTTTAGCATGCATCCTTATATAATGGAATTGCTCAAAACTAGGAAGCTAATTTAAAGCAAAATCCACTAAACATAATACATACACACTTAACATTCTCAACCTTAAGAGATCATAAAATTAATACATTGCTATAGTGTTGGAATATTCAAATAAGAATTCTTCTATTGACTTTTCTTAATTAGCTTGTTACCATTAATTCATCGTGAAATGTCAACGTGGAGACTAGTTCACGACTGTGGAAATGAGTTCCATTAGGAGGAATGTGGCAAAATTATCCAAGATCAAGAAAAAATTAATGCAAAACAAATCCCCTCTTCATACACTAGTAAGCATTTGCCTTCTATGGCCTATCTTTTTCTTCAAGGTTTTTAGTATCATCCAATTTCCTTATTATCTAGAACTCATTTTCTGTTATGAAGCTATTATATATATGACCATTTGATTGTATATACTATATGTTATGTTAAGCTTCCTCGAATATGTAAAAGGATATAGATGGAAATGGAGGCAGTGGTGATGTCCCAATAGTTCGTATGTTGTTAGGAAAATCGGTTGTCTCGGAACAGCGATCGATTGTAAAACCTATGCCTGCTTATCGTGGCGATCATGGCGTTTATTAGTCAGGTATGCTTCTATTCAAATTCGACTTCCTAATATCGTTTGAATTATATTTGATTAGCCTATTCTCTATGCTTAATAGCTGAAATGCTTAGTACATGCGATTCCTCTAATACCATCATGCATACTCGATTTGGGTCGTCGATTAACTATTCCAATTGATGACTTGGAGTGTGCATGGAGGCTTCTTGGGAATCCAAAAATTGGAAACCCCTTTATCTTTTCTACCGACCCTAATGTAAATGGAAATCCAAACAAATAATTATTTCTTTTCCTTCTCAATTAAATTTTAGGCATTGAACTTTATTTATTATTTTTCTGTAAGAATTGTTAAACTTCTAATTAACATTTTACACTACTTATATATATATTTCATTATAATATATATATTGCTTACCATATTTCAATATTTATATGTAGTATTATTTTATTGTTAATTAATATTAATGATTAAGAATAATAGTAGTTAACTTAAATTTGTGATATTTTCATCCAATATAACATTAAAATTTTAGGTATGATTATCTTTTTATGTTAAAATTATATTTAATTCACAAAATTTTTAAACAATCCATTTTCATGAAATTTTTGTACAAACGAAGGTATAGTACTACTATGTATAATAGGCATTATTAAGGAATTATTTGTGTATAAATCCTTAGGATGGTATATATTTATAAAACCTGAATGCATATATTTAA
This sequence comes from Erythroxylum haughtii, assembly GCA_025504935.2. Taxonomy (NCBI): domain Eukaryota; kingdom Viridiplantae; phylum Streptophyta; class Magnoliopsida; order Malpighiales; family Erythroxylaceae; genus Erythroxylum; species Erythroxylum haughtii. The sequence continues at coordinate 566,568 of JANSVB020000179.1, forward strand.
ACAAATTTATAAACAAAATATGAAAAATATGAAAAATCATATAAATCTCAAATAAAATTAGGATTAATAACTACATTTAGCATTGAAAATTATCCTTTCAACATTATTGTTTTTAATAATACTATCGCATACAATAGTTCATTAAAATTTGCCAAAGAATTTATATTGTAACATTAAATTTGTTGTCTAACTTGTTTCGCAAAGTTTCAATAATTCGTCACTAAAAGCCAAACATTTTATGATGCTTTATGCTATCGTTGCACATCTCTGTCAAATTACTGACGAAAACAACTACACGTCGCAATTCGTTGCATATTTTGCAATGATTTATACTTATCGTCGCGTAAAGTGTTCACTGTGTTGAACACCTACCGACGATTAACCTAAGCATTGCTAATTTATATCGCATTACCAAAGAAACATAAAATCCGTTGTACAAAGTGCAAATTTTAGTGATGAAATTACCGATTGGTTGCAAAAATTGCTCCTCTTGTGACGAACCCGAAGGACCATCATCAAATGTTAGATTTTAACGACTATTATTAGGTGATTCGTCGTTAAATGTTTGGCTTTGGGCAATGCGTTCGTTAATCATCGCTAATACCTCCCTTTCTATGATG
>JANSVB020000179.1:638280-648986 GCA_025504935.2 Erythroxylum haughtii
TTTTCTTGAAAAAAGTGGTGTTTTTTTTGGCCGAAAAAATGGCCAAAAAGCCGTGTAGGAGAGCGAACGATCTCGTGATTAGAATACAAGATCAAACATCTATATCATAAGAATATTCAATAAAAGACAATAAAGAAATTAAGAATTATGAACGCATTATTTTAAATTCGTTTTTCTTTCAGTATATGTTTGATTTCGGTTTGATAATTTGTAACTAAACGTCTTGTTAGTATTTAGGTTTGATGAACCCTATGTTAATACTTTGATATGATTTGATTCTTTTATTAATGCAATTGGTTTGATTATTATATTGTGATATGATAATGTGTTTTATTTATGTTCTAATAGACCCAAGAATAATATATCATAATATGATTTCATACATAGAGATTGAGAAATCCTATTAATGAATAGATCTACTGTAATACGAAGGACTTGATTGCAACCATAGAGATAGGATGACATAAATCTTCTAGATTAGGTTAAACCTAATATAAGGAATCTCAAATTGGTTGAGCAATCCTATAAACTTTAAGTTGAATAATTCAGTTGATAACCTTAAGATTTGTTGTTAATATACTAACGATCAGCTATTAGCATACCGTATGAATCTCCATGGTCCAATAAATCATTAAAACAATTGCATAATAAAATACCAACTTTTAAGGGTTTAAGGGGATTCGAAACCTAAATACTAATTTTTGGAGATTTTTTTTGCATATAACATGGAGAAAGTTAATATATCACTAAAGAGTAGCTCAGATCAATATGTTCATCTGCTATGTAAGCTTGAAAATTCAGAAATTTTATTCAAGGTGTCCATCATTTATGCTTCCAATTTTGAATTTCAAAGAACTAAGCTATAGGAAGACTTATGTTTTATAAGCAACACAATGGTAAATCCTCATATTGTAGCTAACTACTTCCATCCGAGGCTCAAGGGGATAGGGTGAATCACTCTAATTTAGGAAGATAGCTAGAAAAGGTGATTGCCAAGCTAAGGGTAATTGACCTAAAGTATGCTTGGAATGTTTTCACCTGGAGTAATAAGCATAAAAGTGGAGCTTTAATTAGGTAAAAACTAGATAGGGTTTTGTCTAATCAAACATGGATGAGATCCTTCCTTAACTCCCATGTGTTGATTGGCTCACCCTTATGCTCAGATCATTAATATATGGAGGTTAAAAAATTTTCCCACACAAGGAAGAAAAATGCTCCTTTCAGGGTTTTCAATTTTTTGTCCAATGAGGAAGGCTTTATAGATTTGGTCAGTGAAGCCTAGGCTAGTAATTTTCAAGGCTTTAAATATTTTCAGATCATGCATAAACTTTAAGTTCTAAGAACAAAATTAAAGTTACTTTTAAAGACGAAGCTCCAAAAAAAAGGAGATTATTGAGGACGAAAGATAAACTAAAGGAAATCTAGAGAGCTTTCTACCTCTCACCCCACAACTAGAATTTGCAATTTGAAGAAACCAAGAAATTTTAGGATTATTACAAGGCTCTGACTGATCATAACTCCAAGCTATTACAAAAAGAAAGGAACATGTGGATACAAGAGGGAGATATCAATTCAGGATTCTTGCATCACTCTATCCTAGCTAGAAGGAATTCTAATAAAATTCAGAGCTTGCTTGACAACAATAATCAATTGGTAATAAATAATACATTAATTGAAAGTAAGGTAACTAATTTCTATATGGAATTGTTAGCTTCAAATAGATCTGGAAAGCGCTTTTTGTAGGATCTAGTAGATTGGACCTCCTACTCTTTAATGCAACCTAGATTTGATCCAGTAGCTAGCTACTAGTCAAGAAATCAAGTATATCCTCTTCTTTCTCAATCCAAGGAAAGCTCTAGGTCCCGATGGATACAGTGCATTTTTTTTCAATATATATAGAACATAATAGTCAAACTACTAGTAGAGATTGTGCAAGAATTCTTACATTCTGGCATGATGCTAAGGGAGATGAATTTAACTCATATTTACATGATTCCTAAAGTCCCCTAAGCCACTTCTCTCAGACTTGTTTGTTGTTGCATCACAACATACAAGGTGATTGTGAAATTGCTACCTAACAAACTCAAGGAACCTCTCAAGTATATGGTTCATCAGTCACAAGGTGCAATTATCCATGGCAGATCCAGCTCTGATAGTATTCTATTGGTTAAAAAGTTGATGAAGGATTACAATACTAAAACATGTATCAAATTCTATGTAATTAAAGTGGATTTCACTAAGGCATTCCATAACATCAATTGGAGCGTCATTCTTAGCATTATGGAGTGGTTTGGTCTTCCTTCAAAGTTTCTCTCATGGATTAGTGAGTGTATCTTAACTCCTTCTTACATTGTACTCATTAATGGCTCTGCCTCCAAACTTTTCAAAGGATTAAATGGGATAAGGTAAAGGGATCTTTTATCCCCTTAATCATTCTCAATCTCATTGGAAATTCTTAACAGAATTATTAGTTAAACATAGTTGGAAATCCAGACTTCACCTTTCACTATAAATGAAAGGTATTACAACACACTCACCCTAATTTTGCATATGACTTAATGATGTTTTGTGCTATAAATTAGAAATCCATGTCAATCTTGCACAAATCTCTTATAGAATTCTGCAGAGTTTTTGGTTTGAAAGTTAATACTTTGAAAAGAAAGATCTACTTTTCTATTGATGTCTCTAATTCTTACAACCTTAAGAATATATTTGGTTTGAGCATTCAAAATCTCCCCTTCAGATATATAAGGGGTGCCTATATCTTCTGGGAAAGTTTCAGGATTGTCTGTAGCTATTGGAAAATTTTAAAAACAAAATAAATGTTTGGCAGAATAGATCCCTTTCACAAGCTAGGAGACTCCAGCTCATTTTATTAGTTTTAAATAACCTACACAATCGTTGAGTATTACACCTTGTGATTCCTAAGAAGTTCAATAAAGAAATCGAAAGATGCATAAAGAACTTCCTTCGGTCTAGGAAAGCTAAGGTCTCTAACCAAGATGAAATGGGATCACCTTTGCTAGAGAAAACAAGGAGGGCTAAGACTTGTTTCAATCCAGTTGAATTAAATCAAAATAGTATATAAGAGGATGCAGAGACTTTTTAAAGATAAAAGGCTCTTTAGAGCAAATGGATAAATGAATATGACTTGAAAGATAGTAATTTCTAGCAGTTAGGTGAGAAACAGGAGCATTCATATCCATTCATTTAAATGCTGAGACAAAGACACATTATTTATCCTCTTATCAAAAATCAAATTAGTAATAGGAAAGAGTGTTGGCTATGATTTGACAACTAGATTCCTCAAAGTCCACTAATCAATAGAGAAGAACTATCCACACTAATTGGCAGATTGACTATTATTATGTCTAATTTCTACTGATTTTACTTGCCTTTATATCTTTATTTTGGTTACAAATTCTTGTGTTTTTATCCAAATTTCAAATGAATTGGGTAAAAATGGCATGAATGTTAAATGGAATGTCTTGTCAATTTTGCATGAAAACAAGAAAAATTATGCATGAAAGAATGAATGTTGGATATAAATTATGCATGTTTTAACATTAATTAATTAATGCCTACATTTTAATGGAGTCACAATCATGACTTTGCAAGTCACGGATGTGACAAAGGGAGTCACAGCCATAAATCTCACAGTCACAGGTGTGACATAAATTTCGTTAAATGGATTAATATTACGTGTCATCTGATGCAAGGTTTTTATGGCATAAAAACCTAAACCTAGACTCAAACTACAAATAGAAAGAGTAAGAAAGGTTGGAAGTAGACACACACAAAGAGAAAAAGACAAAGAAAAGAGACATCAAAGAGGTGAAAAGAATTGAAGACCAGGTGGTGGTGAAGAAGAAGAGAAACAGCAGTAGATAGAGAGAAGGTAGAGGTGAAAGCCAATGTGAGCACTTAACTGTTGGGGTAAGAATCAACCAGAGGCAGAGGGAAAGAGTCGAAGCTAAGGAGTCACCTACATCCTCATCTAACCACCCAAATGTTTTATATCTCTCTTTTATGTCTTCTGTGTTCTGTAACTCCTTTGTTCAAATTATTACTCTATTAGCTCTTTGATAGTTCATTTTGGTTATTCACTATGTTTATTGCTTTAATACTTCCCTGTTCTTGATAAAGATGGGATTGAAGTATATGAAGAAAATGAACCTTGTTTATTCCATGATGGGCTGATTACTTGTTATTGAGAATTAATGTAGCTAATTTAGTCGATTATGCATAATGAAGGGACTTTTTTCTGTCTTATTATTTGCTATAGTTTCTAAGCTCATTAGATGTAATATTGTGGCCAACCTTTGCATCATTTAGGTATTAAACAAAAGATTAAGAGAAGTTTATATTAGAATGAGAAACTATGGATGCTTCAGTTAAGAATTAAAAATATATTAACTTAAGTGGGTAATTATTAGTTGGGGTTTACATGATTGATTTGGATGATAAACTTATTGAATATGTAAGTTAGATTTAATTTATTATTTGAATTGATTTCAGAACTCAACAAGTAATTTTAACAAGACAATTATCCAATTAATTCCTAGTAAGTGTAAATTGCATCGTGTTTTAGGGCATAGTTTGATATGTGTTTAGTCATTAAGTTAATCATTTAGTATGTGTTTAGGTTCAAATTGTGTTAGTTTGTTAACTATTTGAGTTTTAAGCGTTTTAAGGGTTAATACAAGCTTTTAAGATTAAATATTATATTTTTTAAGTACTTTTATGTGTTTGCTAGTGTTTCAAGGATAATATCGAAGAACGAAGGAGTTTTGGAAGAAATTTGGGTGAAACAACATGATAGAAACTCCAGGAATGGCCCACGAATGTGGCTTGCATGCCATGATCATGATAAAAAGCTCAAATGTTATGTCGAGTAGAGGTCCGTTTAACGGACTTCCATGTCCGTTTAACGGACATGGGTTTCCCAAAACCCCTTCAAACCTTTTTCCAATGCTTCCTACTCCCAAACTAACATCATATTCAATCAATATCTTCTTAAATTCAACTCTTCTAGTACAAATTCATTTCTTAACAACTCGAACACCAAATATATTTCATCAAACTCTCAATTCTTGATCCATTTGGTCCATCCAAACCACCAATTCTCATCAATTCCCATAACTATCACATACACAACTCCTATGAAACATCATAACTTATATCAATCATATCTCTTAACTCCAATCTCGAAAACTTGCATACTTTGTATCGTTGGAAAGATAGAAGAACAAGCTACAACTTCGAAGAAGGCAACTTTGGCCAATTCTATTTCAATTATTCCTGAATTTCCCTTTGAATCAGCATACACATTTACTTAACATTCTTGCCAACTCTACTTCTTCTATTCAATTTGCCATTGGAATCTATCCAACACTCAACCTCAAAGCATATGATTTCTTACATTCAGTAGCATCATGTCATTCACCAAGTTCCTCTCTTGATTTTGCATAATATCTCATATGTATCACCATAGTTCATGCTTAGAGTTTCTCAACTCATCATCCATACATGATTCACATTCCAATATCATAATCATCTATGTAACATAAATATCACATACAAAAACACTCATTTGATTTCATTTATTATTTCTAAATTTTCACTCAAAGGTCTGGGTCCAACAGAAAGAGTAGTATGAAAGATGGTCAAAAATCAAGAAGAAGCAAGGAAGAAGAGAAGTCACGAAATTGATGGAGAAAAACCCAAAACAAATCACCAATAGCCTTTAAAATAGAAGCATCATGGAAGACTCCAAAAGGGTTGGGTTAGTTTAATAAAAGCATGGTTTAAAACAAATCACTTGCCACATGTCTCATTTTTAGGCTCTCACTTGGTTTCTTTCTAATCAAATTTCAATTTCTACTCTAATTTTTCCCTAAAATTTCAATAGCTCTAGTTAATAATTCCGAAAATCATTTATCTAAATTTCTATTGCCATTGGACAGTAATTTCTACTACTATTAAACAATTATTTTGTCGCTTGGCATTTTCCCTAGTCCAGAAATTACCCCAAATTTTTAGAAAAAAAATTCTAAAATTCTCCAAAAATTCGAAAACCACAATAACCCTCTCCCACTCAATTTTTCATACAAACAAACCACATTTTTCAATAACAATCACATAACCGAGAAATGTCATGAATAGATGTACAGTCATTTTCATGTGCAAAATTTACTATTCACATATATGCGGATGCTAGATTATGCATGAACATTTAAAGGCATTTCTAAGCGCTCATTGACCACTCAGAGTTACTATTCTAACCTCCCCATCGATAATAGGATGTTATAGCTCTCCCCTCCTTAAAGAAATTTCATCCTCGAAATTCTTACCTGTTTATTCGAACAGGTGAGGATATTGTCTCCTCATATGCTCCTCTGTCTCCCAAGTTGCTTCCTCAGTTGAGTGGTTCCTCTATAGGACTTTCACCAATGAAATAACTCTGTTCCTCATCTGCTTGATCTGTGATCCCACAATCTTAATCGGCTCCTCAACATAGCTCAAATTACTAGCAACCTCAATGTCCTGAGCTGATATCACATGTGTCGAATCTGATCGGTATCTTCGAAGCATACTCAAAAATATTATGCAACTGAGACATCTCATTCGGTAAAGCTAACTTATAGGTCAAAGGTCCTATCCTCTCAATGATCTCATAAGGACCAATGTACCTAGGGCTCAACTTGCCATTTTTACCGAATCTCAAAACTCCTCTTCATGGTGACACTCGTAGGAAAACTCTGTCTCCTACACGGTACTCCATATCCCTCCGGTGTTGATTCACATAACTCTTCTGTCTATCTTAAGTCGCTTTAATTCGGCTCCGGATCAATTTCACCTTCTCCACTGTATCCTGTATCAACTCTGGGCCTTCAACCATTCTCAAACCCTCTTCATTGCAATACAGAGGTGATCGCCACTTTCTTCCATACAATGTCTCGTATGGGGCCATTTCGATACTACTATGATAATGATTGTTATAGGCAAATTCAATCAAAGCTATATATTGATCCCATGCTCCTCTAAACTCCAATACACAAGCTAGAAGCATATCCTCAACAATCTTGATGGTCCTCTCACTCTGTCCATCTGTCTGAGGATGAAATGCTGTACTGAAGTTCAACTTAGTACCCATAGCAGACTGCAAACTCTTCCAAAACCTCGAAGTAAATCTGGGATCCCTGTCTGATACTATAGACACTAGAATCCTATGCAGTCTCACTACCTCATTAACATATTTCTGGGCCAACTGATCAAGTGAGTTATTTTCTCTCACTGGCAAGAAATGGGCCGATTTAGTTAACCGGTCCACTATGACCCATATAGCATCATGTTGCCTCAGAGTCTTGGGCAATTCCATGATGAAATCCATGGTGATTCGTTCCCATTTCCACTCTAGAATAGGCAACGAATGGAGCTTCCCTACTGGAGCCTGGTGCTCAACTTTAACTTGCTGGCACATCATACACCTAGATATATACTCTGCCACGTGCTTCGTCATTCCAGGCCACTAGAAATGCTGCTTTAGTGTGTTATACATCTTGGTAGTACCAGGATGCATAGCATAGGCGGCCATATGAGCTTCCTCTAGAATCTCCTTCCTCAGATCATCCACATTAGGCACACATAGCCTCTGTCTTAACCATAAAGTCTCATCCCTCAATTCAAACTCAGAATTCAGATTTGCCTTTACTTTCTCCATAAGCTTCATCATATCAGGATCTTTGCTCTGGACCTTCTTGATTCTATCATGTAGCATCGGTCTAAGTTTCAATGTGGCAATCAAAGCCCTATCCTGCTCTAGATTTAATTCCATATTTAGAGCTCTCAAATATATCAAATTAGGTAGCCTCGATAACTGAATCTGAGCTGCATTAATGTGAGACTTCCTACTCAAGGAATCTACCACCACATTAGCCTTCCCTGGGTGGTACTCAATAGTACAGTCATAATCTTTCAATAGCTCAATTCATTTCCTTTGCCTCAAGTTCAATTCCCTCTGAATTAGCAAATATCTCAGACTCTTATGATCAGTGAATATCTAGAAAGTCTCTCCATACAAATAATGTCGTCAAATTTTCAGAGCAAAGATAATTGCAGCTAGCTCTAAATCATGTACTGGATAATTTATCTCGTGAGATCTTAATTGTCTCGATGCATAGGCGATCACCTTGCCATGCTGCATCAGTACACATCCCAATCCTTGATGCGACGCATCGCTATACACCACATAGCCTCCAATCCCTGATGGAATAGTCAATACCAGTGCAGTAGTCAACCGATGTTTCAACTCCTCAAAGCTCTTCTGACACTCCTCAGTCCATTTGAACACTATATTCTTCATCAGAAGTTTTTTCAGAGGGGATGAGATCAAAGAAAACCCCTCGACAAACCTCCAGTAATATCCGGCCAATCCTAGGAAGCTTCGGATCTCCGACACATTTCTTGGAGCTTCCCACTGCATCACTGCCTCTATCTTCTTCGAATCTACCTGTATACCATCTCCAGTCACTATATTTCCTAGAAACACCACCTGATCTAACGAAAATTCACACTTACTGAATTTGGCATACAGTTGTTTCTCCCTCATGATCTGCAAAATGACCCTCAGATGTTTAGCATGCTCCTGTCTGCTCTTCGAATACACCAAGATATCATCAATAAACACAATCACAAATTGATTGAGGTAGGGCTAAAACACCTTTTCATCAAGGTCATAAAAGCTACCGGGTCATTAGTCAGCCCAAACGGTAACACTAAAAACTCAAAATGCCCATACCTACTCCGGAATGCACTCTTAGGTACATCAGCCTCAACTATCTTCAACTGATAATACCCTGACTTCAAGTCCAACTTAGTAAACACTTGAGCCCCCTGTAACTGATCAAATAAATCATCGATTCTAGGCAGTGGATACTTGTTCTTCACTGTCACGCGATTCAACTGCCTATAGTCGATGCACAACCTCAAAGTCCCATCCTTCTTCTTCACAAACAACACTGGAGCTCCCCAAGGTGAAACGTTGGTTCTAATAAAACCCTTTTCCAGTAACTCCTAAAGCTGAGTTTTCAGCTCCTTCAGTTCCACAGGTGCCATCCTATATGGAGGAATAGATATAGGAGTAGCTCCTGGAACTAGATCGATCGTGAACTCCGTTTCTCGATCTGGTGGTAAACCAGGTAGTTCATCGGGAAACACATTTAGAAATTCCCTAACCACGAGAATGTCCTGAATCCTCTGCTCAGCTCTAGTATCAATGATGTGGGCCAGATAAGCCTCACATCCTCCCTGCATCAACCTCAGTGCACTCATGAATGATATCATCCGGGCTGGCACTGCCTGACTAATTCCTCTAAAATTTGCCCGAGGTTGACCAGGAGATTCCAGTACTACCTCCTCGGTGTAGCAATTCATGATGGCCTTATGGCAGTGAGCCAACCCATGCCTAAGATCACATCTATCTCTCTCAACTGCAATACTATCAGGTCTGCCTTCAACTCTACTTGATCAATCTTAATCGAGCACCCCTTACAGACCTCTCCTAAGATAGTAGTACTACCTAGAGGTGTACTCACCTCTAACCCATACTTTAGTGGCTCCCTATCATAATGCAGTCTACATGCTAAATGCGGTGCGATAAAGGAGTGTGTGGATCCTGGATCTAGCAGTGCAAATGCTTCAAATTCATAAGTAAGAAACGCACATGCTACCACATCTGGTGAGTCTTGGGCCTCCTGCCTGGTCATAGCATAGACCCTGGCCTGGGACCGCGGTCGGCTGCCTCACCTCTCAGTCCTTATAACAGAACTCTCAGCTATCCCTCTGTCTCTACCTCGGCCCCTCTGTCCAGATGCACCACCTCTACTCTGTTGGACTGTAGTGTTACTCCTAGATCGCACACTGATAGCAGACTGAGTTCTCAAAGTAGCAGGGCAATCTCTAATCTGGAGGTCTATGGAGTCGCATTTGAGGCAAACTCCCGTCAATCTCCAACACTCACCACCATGCCTCTTCTCACAGTACTCACAAACTGGAAACTGAGTCTGTCCTGTACCCCTTCCACTGCCAGTCTGTGAAAACCTGCGTCTCTGCCCAAATCCTGACTGCCTGGATCCACCCGATGATCTGAAGGCTTTATTCTGGCCCTTACTGAAACTCCTACCAGAACTACCCTGACTCTCACTAAATCTCTTTCCCCTGGATCCTTGCCCAGTCTCTGCTTGTCTCTCCCTCATTAGCTGTTCAATTCTAACTGAAGCAGCTCTCAACTCAATAAAAGTTCCCATATCTGATCGCGCCAACCTTGTTCGGATTTCCATATTCAGTCCATTCTCGAACCTCCTACACTTGTCTGCTTTTGTAGGGATCAGAGTAGTAGCATAACCCATTAATTCATTAAACCGCACCTCATATTCAGCCACTGACATCCTACCCTGCTTCAATTCTAGGAACTCTTTCCCACTTCAAATGGCAGGGCCTGGTGGTACTGCCTGGGGCAATCTTCCACCACTGGTACGCTAGGCCCTACAGTAGAGATATTGCATAGTCGAACCTCTCATCAGGCTCACAGTCCATCTGATCAAATACTCTCTCTGTCCTCTCAAGCCATCCCTCGGCCTCAGTAGGGTCTGTGCTACCATAGAAGTCCACAGCTCCCTACTTACGCAACCTATTATACCTCCTCT
>JANSVB020000179.1:712231-722755 GCA_025504935.2 Erythroxylum haughtii
AAGATGTATCAGTGACTGCATGTACTATTTTTACAATGTCCCTAGGTCATGATTCAAGTGTATATGCAAATGTGATGTATGCAAATGAAATGCACTTCATGAGTACAAGAATGGGCTACTACACTTAAGGTTACTAGCTCCTTAACAACTACGTATTAAATCCAACAATAATAAAGTTCAACAAAACAATTCAAGAGCAATCTCTAATATGGATTCAGAAACTCATAATAATGTTAAACATCATAGCAATCCAAATAAACATTCAAAAAAATGAAATAAATAAAAACTAGATAGAGTCTTGATATGGAAATATGGAATTCTATGAAGCTCTCTTGATGTCTCCTCGTGATCTTCTTTTGATCTATGGTTGTTGCCTTTTTTCTTATTTTCTTATTCTAGAATACTTTTTTAGGCTTTTAGGTTTCTTTCTAGGGTTTCCCTATTTAAAAGTACAAAAAAACTCACGAGATGGAAAAGCTAAAATTTGTTAGAATTTGCTCTCTGCCACGTCTGTCACAATCGTAACCTGCATCATGCTTCCAATTCTTCTCTTTTCTTCAATTTCCTATTTTCATACACTCAAAAACACATCAAACACCCCTTGAAGCATAAAATTAAGTTCAATTGCTTGTATAAACTACTCAAACAATTGAAACACATAAAAAACACTAACAAAAACACTATTCTAAGTCCTAAACACATAATTATCATTTAAGAAAACACTATAAAATACACTTAAACACGTAGAAAACATACTATAATCTACAGTTATCACTACTAAATGGGTTTCGATTATGGTTAGTTATTTATAAGCAAAAGATTGCCTTTTTGCACCTACAAAATTATTATGTACTTATACCTAAACTAACTCAAATAGCCATCAAAAATACAAATTAGCTATTCAATGGCTATTTTCTAGGCATGTTTAGTTAACCTATCTTTGCCAACGACTACTAGAAACCCTAACTAGACGCTCAACTCTCCTTCTGTAAATTTTGAAAATCATATTAACTAGCTAACCCAACTCTTTTGAATAATTAGTAGTTCATTGGTTAACACATCAATTGGCTGATGGTCTAACCATTTCCTTAGTATTCATTTTATCTTTTTTCATTATTGGTTCAAAAAGGTCAAAATAAGGTTACAAGAAAGATTATAATAATTTATTACTTCATTCTTTCTTATTCTTTGTTCGCTTGACATGAATTACTTTAAAACTCTTTTGAATTGTATTTAATGCTTCACTTTTTTGAATTTGATCATTTGATAACTTCTTTTCTTTCATTAAACTTATTTTTTTTGCTAAATGAACTTACTAATATTATCAAGTATAGATATATTACTAGTAACATAATTTATTATTATCAAAATCAGTATATATATATATATATGTATGTATATTGATTTACTTTATATGTCTTCTATAAAAATAAATTTCTACAATATGACAAACTTTGAGTGTAGCAAAAGCTTGTAATATTTGGCTTATAAATAATGCAAGAAAAAATATATAATGCCAATAAAAAGAAAAATCTATTATTCACAATTCAAAATAATATTAAAAAGTTCAAAAGAAAGCAAAGTGAACTTAAGGTAGCATAAAAATGAGGTCCTTCATACCTTATATATATTTTTCTTTTTGTGTTTTTAAATAAGAGAACTAGAATGGCACTTATATACATATTTTATTTTTAAGAATTATACTATAACATTGTTGACTTAGAGAATTAGAGTAATACTATTGTTGATATATAAATTTTTTCTAGAATTTCTCTATAAAAGACTTTAGGAATTTTGGGATGCCATGATGCGACAATTTGTATTGTAAATAAATTATACGAACATAAGTATACATAGACAAACTCAAAATCATTATTTTATAAAATGCTTAAATCCTTAAACCTTTTTGCTAGTATGTTTACATTTACTTATTGTTAATTTAAATTAATAGATTAGTTTTTTGAACTTTAGTATCAATAATAGTTGCTATGTGACTTATGTTTTGTGTCATAATGTGTGAAATAAAAAATGTTTGACTTTAAGTCAAACAACTGACAAGTCATTTATAAAGGTTGTAAGTGCAAAATCTTTTTCTTTACACCAATATGACCATCATATGTTATTTCATGACATGCTAGTTAGAACCAATTTATACTTATAAAATTGTAATTATAAAGAACTTTATTTCTATACTTAACTTTAACCATCATAAATTCTTTTCTTTAAGCATCATAATAGAAATGTGGTTATGAAAAAAGGTAGCTAAAGATATATTAACAAAAAATAGTAAGTGATACTTTGGTATTGCCCTGTGCATTGTAATCTATTTGTGTCTATTGGTAATTAAAATTTTATCCCTTTTTTTAAATTGGATAAAGGTGTTAAAGAACATACTTAGTTAATTACATTGTGATATGATGCTCACTAATAGAATTGATGATCTATATGATAAAAATTGGACCATTTTATAAAAAATAGGTTAATCCATGAAAGGAACGTAAAAATAAAGAAAAAGAAGTATATGAATTGACAAATTCCAAAAAAGAAAGAATTAGGAATGATAAGATTTTCCAGTTAATCACCACTAATAAGTTAGATAAGATCTAATGGAGAACCTAAAGCAAAGGTCCCTTTAAGAATAAGGATGAAGAAAATAATTTGTCCACTCTTCAAAATAATTTGTCCCCAAATCAACGACTTCATCTACATAATCAAATAGCACTTGATGCTTTGCTACGTATACATCTCTCATTTTCACTCTTCTTAAAAGGCTTAAATTTAACCCCAAGTGTTTGCTCTCAAAAAAACTATTACTTGCTTAGTTACCCTAACCTTTTCACTCTTATTCAACCATTACTAGTTGCATGATTTAGAGTGTTTCGTGGTTGGCATCTCCAACTTCTCCATTAACTCCATACTAATCACATTACTATAACTCTCTCCATCTATGGCTATATTACACACCTGATGCTTAGAGACACATTTAGTGTCGAAAAGGATTTCTCTTTACTTATTTGCATTATCCTTCCCCACAGAAACACTCAATGCCCTCCTAATGACCAACAACCTTCCCCTTTTAGGTTTAACGATACATTTATTGCCAACTCCACTTTACTCGATTATAAATTACTTTCCTCTGAGTTTATCAACATCACTCGCTTATGAGGAAATTATATAGCTAGATTTCCTCTATCCAAACACTTAAAACACTAGACATCTTGATTCCTAGTTACTAGAAAGGAATCAACTTTAAATTTCACTCCACTTCATATGTGTACTTCCAATTTAATTACTTTAGGTTTTGAATCTGGAGCTCTGTCTTCATCTTCACTCTTTGAGTTGCTTTATAATGATGAACCTACACCAAAAACACCAAAATAATTATAAGGCCTCCTTTTAACTGTTGTTCTTGCTTCAAAGCCATATGCATTACATCTTCTAATTCTGTGTAATGGTGTAACTATATGAAATTGGCAATTTTTGGATTTATATTACAAATAAATCAAGTCATTATCATCTCCTTATCTTTTTTCCCCCCAATCTATGACAACCTCCGTCTCTTTTAGTACTCCTTTACACTCTTGGAACCATGACTTAATGTTTGCAACCTTTGGTAGAACTCCCTATAATAGCAATTTAGAACAAATTGCTTTCTCATTAGTAACTTCATCTCCTGCAAAGCTCTCGATTTCTCCTCTAGGTGAGAATTTGTTGATCACATCAATACACCATACATTCATAATTGTATAATAGTTAGTTTAACATTTTCTCCTCTAAGAAGTTATAAAAATCAAAAATTAGCTCCACACACTTCTGCTACACTAATTATGCATTTAGATTTATTTTTCCTACAGAAGACAATATTGTCATCTTAATACTACCTATATTATTATCCACTCGTTTGTCATACCCCTTTTGATAGCCTATGCCAGACCTTTCCTAACGTTGTCTCCCCATTCTTACTTCTTTACCATCCTTTAGGTTTTGCTCTGCCTAACATCTAGAGGTGGATTATGCTATTATCTAGTTATGAAAATGTCATATTTTCCAAATTTTCTATAAATTTATTAATTTATTGAATAATTTACTCCAGTCAGCCTTGAATGACGTTAAGAAAGCACTTTTATTCTACTTCTATTTTTCCTCTTCATTAACTTTTCTTTGGACATGATTATGCTTTAGGTTATGATATACCCATATGAAAAGTTAATAGTAAAAGCACTCCTTTATATGTTTCTTAAAGATTTCACTCAACTCTTAATGTAAGCTCCTATCTATAAACTAAATAATTTAAACAAGAAAGCTATTCGAACCATCCCCAATCATCCCCCTTGTTAAATACTCCTAAAAAAGTAAATTTAGGCAAGACAAAATAAGAAATTGAGTTCATAAAACCTAATTAGACTAAATAATAAGAATAATAATTTGACAATAATGAAATGATGACAATAAGGGTGAGAACACTGGACAAATATAATAACTTTAATACTAGGATTTCTTGTCCTTGTTAGAATACGAATAAACTTTCCTTCAATAATTACTGCAATTGCTATCCCCGCTTTATATTTGATGTACATGAAACTTTTAGGATTTCTCTTTATAAATTTTTTTTGAATTTTTTTAATTAGAATTCAAATAAGGAACACAAAGCCTAAGAACAATCTGTTCTCAATGAAACTTTAAGGAAGATAAGAGAAATAAAAAAATTTGAATACACAAACAATGATATTAAGAATGAACCTAAATATAGAACTAAGCTCTGATACTAAACTCTGATATGATTCTCACCAATAAAAGTGAAGAGATTCAATATTAATAAGGTAGGACCTAGTACCATTTACATAAAAGAAGGATATGAATTGTGACTATTAAGAAAAGAAAGGATAGGGAATGATAAGATTTTGGTGTTGATCACCACTAGCAAGGTAGATAAATTTGATAGTTAATAGAGAACCTAAATCAAGGGTCTTTTAAGAACATGGATGAAGAAAACTTTTTAGAGATTTTTTTTAATTCAACAATAATAATCTGCCACCTTTACAACAATAAACAAGCCTTTTTATAAGCTTATGCCCAAGAATTAGAATCCTAAAAGGAAATAACAACAAAAAAATATTCTAAATAAAGACAAATAACATTGAAAGATAATTAATCTCTATTTAAAGATAAATATGGAACTTTAAACAAACTAAAACTGCTAATTATACGAGCCTTAAAAGAAATAATATATCAAAATAATAGATCCCTAACTAATTAAATTTTGAGTCTGATACTTATCTTATCCAATACTAGTGTCGATTTTATTTTGGAGTTTTTAGTATATAAATCAGTTACGAGTCCAGCACTACTCACAAATTCAACTATATCACTAGTTTGCTTATGCTTCTCCAGCTTGCAAACCCAATGAAGGATAGTTATTGGTTTGTTTATAATCTCAACATTAGTTATATTCTATAATCATAATCTCCAACTCTTTTTTAGCACTTAATTGGAACCTCTCATAAGTCATCCATGCCCCTCTTCCTATCTCCCCTATATAGAAGTTTTTGCAGCTCAAGTTGTTACTTAAGTCTTATAATTTTGGATATTTATAAAGTAATTATGTTATAAATTATATGAATTATATATCGAAATAAAAGATATTTTAGTTTTAACAAAATGAAACCATTAAAACATGTTTATCTTGTTTATTATTTGTTAAGGAGGTCCATTTCTAGCTGGTCATTCCATATAGTGATACATTTAATATTTGTGAATTTAAAATGTGTGTTAACTAATAAAGATTATTAATTTAATAGAGATTGGTGATTATACTTGTCAATTTTTCTTCATTGATCCCATCCACTTTATTCAATGATTTAAGTTACTCAATATATACGAATATACCTTAATAATAGAAGTTGCATCATATGCTTTATTGATAATGTATGCTATATATTTATATGTTTTAACTATAAAGAAAAATAATTTTAAAAGTCATCTCCTCAACTCTCATCATTATGATTGTAGGAGGCCATTGTACAACTCATTTTCTTACCTCTCTAATTTTCTCAACACACTATGTGTACTTAAGAGGTGCCAACATCTCAAGTAAGGGGGTATGTAATTTCGTTACCCACTTATTTACTACTTCTTTTACACTAATCATCATCATCATAAGTTTACTAAGAAGTTTAGTTCATATATATACACTTTGCATTCATATTAAACTATTATTAAATTCATAAATAGTACTAGGAGGTTGCCAATATAATTCGGAGCAATAAAAAAGTTTTATTCTTTCGAATTATGCCTACAAAGTTATTTGTATCTAATTTGATCTTATTATGTGCAACTGGTTCATAGCTAATCTTCACTCAAATCCATTTACTAATATGAGAGCATAACATTACATAATCTATCTTTTAGATCTATGTTGAAAGCATTTGAGTAATTAGCATAACTAACTTTTAGTGTTTAGTTAGGGATGCATTGCCTTCAATTTCAAGAATTTGTAATTTTGTATTATTGAGTTATATGCAATTATATAAAATTTAATTCATAATGAGAGATTTAACAAGGATAATAAGTGTGACGAAATGTGATTTTTTGATTAGGGAGAAAAACAACTAATTAGTAAGAAAAAGAAGAGAAAGTTTTTGAGATAAAAATTTAAATATTACAAACTACATAGATGTGATTTATATTTTAAATTCATAATTTTACTCAACTTTGCAATACTAAGCATAAGGATATATAAAAATGTATCAATTACATGCTAAAAGTTTCAATTTGTTATAAATATAACCTACCGTTTCTTAAAGTAAACCTTGATGATGTGGATTGTCATATAAGCTTTCTTGTTTATGTCAAACAACTTATAGAATTTTAATAAGTAAAATATTTAACAAATTAAATTTAAGAGTTATAAAATTATTTTTAATACTAATGAATGGGTTGTCAATTGATTTTTTATTTTTAACTATTTTTAATTAAAAATGTAATAATTTATTTATTGAAATTTCATATATAGATTGATGTGGATATATCCAATTTATATGACACTCTATGTTAGTAAAGCTATCAATATAGGGTAATGGGAAAGGTTTAAACCAAACAATAACCACCCTTTATATCATAACCTCTCTCAACCTCACCCTCAGGTAAGCCTTTATGGATGACCTAAGGTCCCTTTACAAACCTCCCGACTTCATCTTTCTTAACTCTCCACCATACACTATAACAACTTTCAGATCTTTTCTCCAACCAACCTTACCAACCAACCTTGTCCTAACAACCTCCTATTTGCCTCTTTGTTTAAGCTTATCTCTTTAGGAGCATCTTAGAAATTGCATCACTTCTAGTTTTTGGTTTCACTCTTTATTTATGTTTTAAGCAACAATTTTTCAAAGTTTCAAAACTTGAGGCCTGCAACTTGCTTTCTTTGGTAAAGGAAGTCAAGATGGCTAGATCCAATCAATGCAATCCTCTTCAAAGTACCTTCTCGCCCCTCCAAGCTAGCTCCTTCAAAATGTAGTAGTCTAAGGAAAGCTCTAACTCCTCACATGTAAATATAAAAGAAAATTGATAAGCTGGAAACAAGTGCCAAGAGACTTGTCTGATACCTTATTATGTTATTTCTTACTAGTAATTCCAATGACAGAAGTATTGTTTCACTAGACATCAAGGTAGTCGAAGATGGAGCCAAGAGTTAGAGCACTACACTAGTTAGTTTCTCTATTTGTAAAGGTCCTTATTCCAAATGGTTAATTTATGGGCTCATAAGACCTAGAAAGGTAAAGGGCTCCAAAAGGTTAAAATTTCAAAGGAGAACCATGTTCTCTTCAAATTCTCCTTTAAATCAAAATCAAAGAGAGTGTTGGAGAATGGGTTATAGAATATATAAAACCTTCCCATTTTCTAGCAGGTTTGGAAATCTGATATCATCCTTGAAAGGAATAAACATGAAAACATCCCTATTTAGGTTAACGTATATAACATTCCCCTATATTTTTGATCTACTAAGGAGCTTAACTTAATAGCTATATTGGGAATCCAATATGTATGGACAACATAACAACAAAGAGGAGAAGAGTGGTAAATGCCTAAATGTGCATAACTATAGAGTTAAATAAAGATCTCTGAAATAATGTCATCTTGATGAGATTAGGTGAGAATGAGAACCTATATGAAGATTTAATATTGGTTTCTTACTAATGGAAACCAATTTTAGCTTAATAAGGGAACTGCTGGAAGGCTATAAGAAGAAAATTCAATAATGAGGAATATATGGAACTCTCATGATTACAAGACAAAAAAAGAAGGTAAATCGGTAAAAGTTAAACATATGACAGAAGTGCAAATGAACCATAACCAAAATATTGGAATAAAATGTAATCAATACCCCTAGTTTGGAGTTAAAAAGAGTTCTTATAAAGGAAGCAGATGAACCAATGCTACCTATCACAATAACTCAAGAGGATAAAAGACAACAAGACAACCAAACTACTCAATTTATAAAGAGACAAACTATTTCAAAGATGGAATAATATCTCCACAGAGGCATTAACAATAAGGTAGATCATGAATTCACAATTGATAATAACAAAAGGTCTAAAAGGAAGGAGATAGGTAAGTCCCCCAAATCCAAAACTTGCTCCCTATGTTTATGATGTACCTTAGGGCCAATTGTTTGTTGGAAACTAAACTAGACCTTGATAACATTTGCAAGCTTCAAATAATAGGGAATAACAATCTTTTTATCCAATAACCACTATCACCAATATGGTCGTATTATTTTAGCTTTTGACCCCGATAAAGTGTTGGTGAATCAAAACCAAATGTTGCATAACATGATTTGGTTCATTGAGGAGAGAACATAAGTGCATATAACATTTGTCTATGGATCCAATATATAATTCCAGAGGAGAGAGCTATAACAAAAACCTTCCAACATTCATCAATCCACTGATGGACCTAGATGATAATAGGAGACTTCAATAGCATAATGCATAGGAATGATGCCGAGGGGAATACTAGCCTGAAGAGTTTTAGAAATGATCTAAAAGATTGTGTCAAGAATCTAAGGGCTACAAACTTGAGATATGAGGGGAACATTTTCTCCTAGAGTGACAATCAATCCTCTAATTGGCATCTAAGGAATAAAATCAATAAAGCTCTTGTAAATTGTGAATGGTTAGATAAATTTCTAGTTAGCTCGACCTTTTTTGAAAATCCCAAAATTTCATATCACTCTCTAATCATCATCAAAAATATGTTTTTAAATGGAAGAAGATGAAACTTTTCAAGTTCAACAACTCCCTACATGAAAATGGGGCTTTGAAGAAGCTATTCATAAAGGTGTGGAACATGAGGTGCAAGGATGCAATTTCCTTATATATGTATATATATATATATTAGGAAACTTGGGTTCATCAAAGCAAAACTTAAAGCCCTAGATGCCATAAGATATATGCATATTAGGCAGCTTGTTCAAGAATCTCAGGAATCTTTATACTAGTACCCTAATAATCCTAAAATGTTGGGTGAGGAAAGGAATGTAGTTCAAAACTACTTAAAAGTTGTCTCCACTTTTGACTTACTAATCAAGCAGAGATTAAGGGTAATATGGCTCAATGATGGAGAAAGGAACACAAAATTCTTCAATAATTACATAAAAGATAGCATCAATATCAATAGAATATGCTCCCTAAGGAAGTATAATGGAGTAGTGGTTACCACCCATGATAATTTAAAAGGGGAAACACTCAGCTACTTCAAGGACTCAATCGTTTTAATAGCCCCTTACCAATCCTTACTGTAATTATTATCTTCCTTTGTTAGTCACCAATTTAGCAAAGAGGACAAGGAAACTCTATAAAGACCATTCACTCTACAAAATATAGAAAAAGTGGTGTTTGATTCAAACCTTATTAAAGCACCATTGCTAGATATACTAAATGGGTACTTTTATCTAAAAACATAGCCCATAATAAAAAACATGTAACAGTTGCAGTCTTGAAGTTTTTAAGAATTGGATAATTTTGAGGGAAGTAAATAAGACGTTCGTCTATTTGATCTCAAAATGTCCAAATAAAAGTTTTTAAGAATTGGATAATTTTAAGGGAAGTAAATAAGACATTCATATATTTGATCTCAAAATGTCAAAATCTAAGTTTTTTAGGGGAATGTAAACATATCTCTTGTTGCAATTTTTATACAAAATCATTTCTAAACTATTGGCAAAAAGGTTAAAGAAAGAACTTAGAAAAATGATAAGTGACTCACAAGAAGCCTTCCATGAAGGGAGATAGATTGGATATAATATCTGTAAGACCCCACTCCTGCGTGACCCGAACCCGACATCATTGGTGATATCCGAGTCCGTGCCCCGCTAGGGTGGTGTACTACATCAGTCAGTCAGACGGAACTCAGTATAAATATTTTAAAAAAAAACATTCATTCGCGTGGAAAACAGTAGACAACTTGAGCCTACGGTAAAAGGAAGCATTTTCAGTTATTACAGACAGTCAACAATAATTACAA
>JANSVB020000179.1:739555-758328 GCA_025504935.2 Erythroxylum haughtii
AGTAGTGATTTGAATGTAATCAGAATCTGAGGTAGTATTGTGTGGAGGAGGTGTTTGAACTGGGTTAGAGGATTCACCAATGTCAAACATGGTTGAAATAGATTGGCAGGATTAGAAACAGTAGGTGGCAGCTAGGGTTTTTTTAATGTTCATGTATGGCTCTAATACCATGTCGAAATTCTAAACTGTTGTATTTCACTCTCCTTTCATCAATACATAGATACAAGTATATATAGAAATAAAGGGGGCTATTCTAGGAAACTAATATCCTTAATATTCTAATATCTGTACATAATATCATATCTGATTTCCTAACTATATAGGAGTCAATAATATCGGGGAAATATCCACATCAATACGCAAACACCCTCCTATAATTAGTATATGAAAACAGAATGGATGGAATTCTTCATTTCTTCTTTTAAATGCTTCACCTTCACTTTATAAAGTAAACTTTTTTCAGTCAAAACACGTCTCATCTTTGCTTTGTGAGGTAGAGATGCAAGTTTTTTCAGTCAAAACATCCCTTAACCTTATCTTTCAAAAAAAAAAGAGAAACATCCCTTAACCTTCTTCCATCATTGTCATCTGGGCCCCTTAATCTTTTCTCACTTTTTTTGTGTCTTTGTAAGGTGACAAGTGTTGGGATTAATACAGAATGGGGATTGCTTATGGCTAGTATTTCGGAAGACACGGGTGAAGAAACACCCTTGCAGGTGGTTTTGCTCACTCATGTCTCTGGTGTTTTATTTTACTCAGAGCTTAACGTCTGTTTACATGTAAATGTCTAACAATAGGTGCGCTTAAATGGGGTTGCAACTTTTATTGGCATTGTTGGACTAGCTGTAGCTTTTGCAGTCCTGGTTGTTCTTTTGGTCAGGTGATGACAATCTTTATGTATTTTCCTTTATTTCCACCCTTCTTTCCCTTGATCTGTGTTGATTCTGTGAACTTTATGTTGACAGATTCTTTACTGGCCATGGAAATAGTCCTGATGGAAAAGTTCATTTCAAAGCTGGTAAAACTAAAGTCAGTGATGCTGTTGATGGAGCAATTAAAATACTTACAGTCGCGGTAATTTGCACTACGACAGCAACTTTTTTCGCTTCATTTGATTGGTTAACTAATATTGTTTATACTCTAGGTCACTATTGTAGTAGTTGCTGTCCCGGAAGGACTTCCATTAGCTGTGACCTTAACGTAAGTTTATGTATTAGAAATCCCATTTCTTTGGGTATGTACAATTCATACAATTCAAACATACTATGATTTTGGTACACTCCTTTAATCTGTAGTTAGTTATTAAGATAAGGCTGAGAGATGTCAACTCATATCTCTTCTTTACTTGTAGATCATTCTATTTTTCCCTTCCATTTCACTACTTTGACTTTTGATGTTTTACGCCTTCTTTTACTCTTTTTGACTCTATGGTGTAGTCTTGCCTATTCAATGAGGAAAATGATGGCAGATAGGGCCTTGGTATGTACAAAACTGTTTTATTTGTGTTTGTTGACGATAAACTTTGTTTTGCCTGATATTAGTTAATCTGTAGGTTCGCCGGCTTTCTGCTTGTGAAACCATGGGGTCTGCCACAACTATATGTAGTGACAAGACTGGAACCTTAACCATGAATCTGGTATTTACGATTTATCTGCTTTCTATGCTTTTGTTCTTCCCCAAAGAGTTACAGTACTTGAGAGGTTGTGCAAGATGAGTGTGCAGTAAACATAACAACTTATTAATGCTAAAGGAAATCATGCGATTAGAAGAAATAATATAATAAAAATAAATTAGACATCATCTAAATGAAGAGAGATTGCCATGAAAGTCAAATTACTAGTACTCGTGACATTCAATTCCAAATTGGAAAAGCTGCTTCTTTTTGCATCTGGTAGTTGCTGAAAACTTTCTTATGGGGAACTAAAAGATGCTCTCAATTGTGAGCATCTTAATGACAACTTGGTAGACAAATCGAGGAATTCTATGTAGGTGCTTCCAGACTTGGTTAAGTTTGGAGAATACTGATAATTTGATTTTTCAACTGCAATTCTGTAGAAGGACAGGATTTCACAAGTTCTGGTTCAATAGCTTCAAGAAATATTTTCAATCCTAGCATTGTCTGCTTGGTAAACTCTCTTGCAAAAATAGTTTTTAAAGGTTTGAAGCCTCAATTTGAATTTAAATTTCAAACATCCCAAAAGATTTGTGTTTATACCAAAATATTTCAGAACATGTACAATGTGTGGTTTGATACTATGTGATTGGAGAGTACGTCAAGTAATTTTCTTGTGAAATAATATGCAATACTTATCCCAAATTGAGTCATTTTCCAAATGATGTGAACAGCTTAAGCAGAGTCTACCAATCATCTGGCTGAAGTGCAATGGGTTATTAAACCATTATCAAATGTCTAACACTTACAAATACTTGGGTTGTATTCCATGTACATTATCAATTACTTCCACGAATGTTGTCAAATGAATGTAAACTTCAGTTTCATTTGCATGGAAAAAGCTTGGTCCTACTGCTGATTATTTGTTGGTAGATCTAGTGATATGAACAATTACCTCCACTTTTTACCTCCTACGCACTCTTAAGAGCGAAAGATTTCTTTTACAGATGACTGTTGTTGATGCTTATGCTGGCGGGAGAAGGATTAATCCACCTGAAAATAAGTCACAGCTGTCTCCTTTGTTATCCTCTTTACTCTTTGAAGGCATTGCACATAATACAAGTGGCTCTGTTTTCATTCCGGAGGCAAGTTCATAGTGGTTTATTTCTTCTTCTTTCTGCTTCATTTTTTCCCTCATCAGTTTGTGGAGAGTTTGAAATAATTAAGAGCATTAAATACTGATAGACTGGTAATACTCTCTGGCAGGGTGGGGGAGAACCTGAGGTATCTGGATCACCAACAGAAAAAGCTATTCTAGTTTGGGTGCTCAAGGTTTTTGTCATACTGTTTTAAGTTGCTTGCTTCTTTGGGCCGTAATGCTTAAACTGCTGATATTCAGTTTTCATTGTTCGCAGCTGGGAATGAATTTTGACACCATCCGCTCTCAATCTACCATTATCCATGTATTCCCTTTCAACTCGGACAAAAAGAGAGGCGGTGTTGCAGTAAAATTGGTAATGGGCTATGCTCACAAGATGCAATGGTGATCTAATAGTAAACAATATCATATTCTGATTATACACAATCATTCTGGCAATTAAAATATCCAGAATCCCACATGTAACTTTATTATATCTGGGATTTGCTCAAATAATTATCTGTAGTTGATATAGTTTCAATTTTTTGATGATCAATAGACAAAGCTTTCTCATATTTCAAATCATGACGTGTGCTTGATTCAGAGATCTATTTTACAGCCTGATTCTCAAGTGCGTATACACTGGAAAGGGGCTGCTGAAATTGTCTTAGCCTCTTGTACAAAATACATTGAAGCAAATGATAACATAGAACTTATGGATGAAGAAAAGGTTAGTGAGAATGTTTTCTTTTTGTGATGGGAACTATCAGAGTTTTCCTTATGTTTTCTTTTTGTGATGGGAACTATCAGAGGTTTCCTTTTATTGAAACCATCCTTTGGTTGCAGTTGTCCTTTTTTAAGAAATCTATAGAAGATATGGCTTCTGTAAGTTTGCGATGCGTAGCTATCGCATATAGGTCTTATGAAATGCAAGAAATTCCAGTTGATGAGGAACAGCTAAGTCAATGGGAATTACCTGAAGATGATCTCATTTTGCTTGCAATTATTGGTATAAAGGTACATTACTGTTGAAATTCTTTTAGTTATACAGATCTTGTATCTTTGTCTTAGAATTTCTAGCTTGGGATTGCTCAACTGTTTATGTGGACGTGACATATTCCTTGTGGTCAGTTTGCTACATCAATATGAAAGGCCTTCTTGTTCTTTTTCTGCAATTTTGTCCCTGTAAAAAGGGGTTGACAGGCAACAATGATGGATGAGACACTACAATGGTTGCCTTGTGAATCTTCTCTCATTTTGCTGATATATTATACATGGATATGATAACTTGCATTATGTTACTTGATATTATCTATCCAAGATACCGACTGTAATATCCCAGTAGTATTAGCATATTGACTTAAACTGTTGAAACAGGACCCTTGTCGACCAGGCGTCAAAGATGCTGTTCAACTGTGCCAAAATGCAGGAGTTAAGGTACTTCTATTTTGTGAAATTTCTGGGGCATGTTTACTGATGAACTGAATTGCTTTGTTTTTTGTATGAATAAATACTTTCTGGCTACAACTGCTAGGGGATAAATATGAATTGGGTTTATGGAATCTGAAATTTTTATCATGTTGGCTACATCTTGATGGCTTTCTTCCACTGTGTTGTCACTGCTAGGGGATCAATACTGTGATGTTTTAAACCATCCACAGTGGAAGAAAGCTATCAAAATGTATCTTTTTATCATTGAGAAAGAAAAACATTTGGTTAATGACCCTCCATCTGCTGATGTGACACGGACTAAATGGCTATGGGAGGAGAATAGATTATCGTTAGATAAGGAGGTTGATAACATCACCACTCATTGTGATACTGTCAAAGAACTGCGGGAGTACTTAGAATCTATTTATTTTTGGTGAGAAATTACCTCATATATTTGATGTTTTTCAAAAAAATTTATCGGGCTAGTCAAAAGGACAAATATCTTGCAAGTATTTGACTGAGTTTAAACGTGTATATGAAGAACTTAATACACTTTTGCCTATTTTATCAGGCTATTCAAAAGGATAAATCTCTGCATTGCAGTCTGAATTTAGTACACAAGGTCCCAATTCTAACTAGATCTGGAATGTTGACTTTGAAGGATGTCCTTTTTCACCTTTTACATTTTTGTACGAGGCAATCTTATCTGTTTGAAGAGTAAGAAGCAAATTTTGATAGCAAGGTCTA
Organism: Erythroxylum haughtii; assembly: GCA_025504935.2. Classification (NCBI taxonomy): domain Eukaryota; kingdom Viridiplantae; phylum Streptophyta; class Magnoliopsida; order Malpighiales; family Erythroxylaceae; genus Erythroxylum; species Erythroxylum haughtii. The sequence goes on from JANSVB020000179.1 coordinate 744,484, forward strand.
GTGCAGAATTAGAATATTGAGCAATGTCTCATGCCTCGTGGGAACTTTTGTGGGTACATTATTTACTAGTGGAAATTGAAGTGAAAGATGGACCATCTCTGAGATTGTTATGTGACAATCAAGGTGCAATTTATATTGCTTCTAATCTAGTATTTCATGAACAAACAAAGCCATATAAAATCATATTGTCATTTTATTTGTGAGACCACAAGTCATGTGAAGACAGGCAAACAATTAGTTGATTTGTTTACCAAGGCCTTTAATGGGAACAACATTACCTATTTGGTAACAATTTGGGCATGGAAAATATCTACGCTCCAACTCGAGGGAGAGTGTTTAAGAGTAATGGCTTTTTAAGAACATTTTAGTCATTAACTAGGGCTCAATAAAAGGCTGATATGAATGCTCTACAGCTTCGTATCATTCTCTTTTCATATTTCTTCTTCATTAGCTCTCAAACCAAATTGATAGGCCAAGTACAGAATATGCCAACAATATTCAATACAAATGTATAAGCTGTAAGGTTCTCAACAGCATAAATTTTGCATCAACAGTAGACATCATTTCCCTAATGTCCCTCAGTATGCTTTATGCTTGTGAGCTATTATCTGCATTCTTTGACTTAATTCATACGCTTTGCTCATGCATCACTATCACATGTTCCTCTAGTCCTGCGGACTGCAGTGAAGGTTATGTTCAAAGCTAATCTAAACATTACTCATTTACTGGTATACTACTTATATGCCACTTGGACAATTGATTAACATTTATTAAACCTTTTAATGATAATAGGCTTGACTTTGAAAAGTTAAGTACCCTGGCTTTTATTTTTCCCATTGCATTTAGGTGCCAATATCTTAATACATTCATTTTATAATTTTAAAATTTCGTTATGTATGCATGCTTCATTATTTAACCTAACATGTTATTGAGCAGAATCACTCTTGTTTGATAGGTGCGCATGGTTACTGGTGACAATTTAAAAACTGCTAAAGCAATTGCTCTGGAATGTGGGATATTAGGTTCAGAACAAGATGCTGTGGAGCCTAATATTATTGAAGGAAGAGTATTTCGTAATTACTCAGATGAAGAAAGGGAAATAGTTGCTGATAAGTTATTGGTATGAGCTATGTTGACAATTTTAATTTCTATCTTTAAAATGTCCTAATTACTGGTAAGTTCCATTACCAAGTGTGTTGGCGATCTAACCTGTAGGTGATGGGACGGTCTTCTCCAAATGATAAACTTTTGCTTGTACAAACTTTGAAGAAGAAGGGGCATGTTGTTGCTGTTACTGGAGATGGAACAAATGACGCTCCTGCACTGCATGAGGTTTGAATCTGATTTGTCTCTTTCGTTTCTAGAATAAGTATTCCAACCTTGACTATGGTTGTTTCTAGACCGAATGTAGTGATGACATTCAGAAGTATTCAGTTCTGGTATAAAGAATATTAGGGTCCTTTTTATGAATTGGATATGTGATTCAGTGTGATGTTGAGCGTAGTGGGAGGTATAAACTTCAGTTGTAATTTGGTTGATTTGTCTTTCCATCCTCATGGTTTTTTTAAAGCTTTCTTTCCTTAATGATCACTTTATGATAAATATATGTTTATGGTTTATATTTGAAATCTTTCAATTTGTTTTTCATTTTTTTTTCCAATATTTTCAGTGGTACATTAAACCTTTATGTTTTTCAATTTGTATTACTAACTTCCAGAATTTACTTATTTCCTTTGTCTTTTGATGATTAGGCTGATATTGGTCTATCCATGGGCATTCAAGGTACAGAAGTTGCTAAAGAGAGCTCTGATATCATCATATTGGATGATAACTTCAATTCAGTTGTAAAGGTTAGTTATTTGCTTCAACTAACTTGATATCTGTTAGATATGTTTTCTTTAACAGAGATACAACTGTACATGATTATTCCAGTCTTCATTATCTTCTTTTTATTATCACAATTGAACCTTACACAGCAGGTTTGTTATTATATTTTGTTGTCAGCTGTGAAGGTGCACAATCTGGTCAAAAGTGCATCAGCCCGATTGTATTTGGGCCAATCTGATTTATTTATTAAAATGTGCTGGTGCAAAAATTATTTGAATTTCTTATGGATTTAGGTTGTTCGATGGGGTAGATCTGTTTATGCAAACATTCAGAAATTTATACAGTTCCAGCTTACGGTCAATGTTGCAGCTCTCATTATTAATGTTGTGGCGGCAGTCTCATCTGGTGATGTTCCTTTAAATGCAGTGCAGGTTTGTTCTATCACTCTATTGCTAGAATGGAAATATCCATGGTTATCAACCTGACCTGGTATGCTTAGGAATACCCGCCCTTTGACCTAAGCTCTTTACTGGGTTAGGTCAGTGCAAGAACTCAGCCTGCAAAATGAAGTTGGGCTCTTTCTTTAATTCTGGGTTGACTTGGGTTAGTTCACCCAGTAGGGGGTGGAGGAGATTTCAGCACCTAATCTCTTCAAATGAAATTAATGTTAACCATTTTAATCCACCTTCTTTTTGGTTGAAAAAGCTTAGTTGCTATATCTATATGATTGTCTTTTATTAATTATATGTCCAAGACAGTGCCTTTCCAATCCCAGGTTGAACTTCTTACCCTTAACCAATTGGCTAGTCTGGTTTAGCACATTGGAGCAGTCTGATAGCATTGAAAATATCAATTGTACATTGGACTTGATAGGATAACTTGGTCTTTGCGTGAGATGGAACTAATGGTTGTTTCTCTTAATTCAGCTACTGTGGGTTAATCTAATCATGGATACCCTTGGAGCATTAGCATTGGCTACTGAGCCGCCAACAGATCACTTGATGGATAGACCCCCAGTTGGTCGAAAGTAAGTAACCTTTCTGATGGTTCTTATACCAGGTTTTTGATTTATGCACAACTATTAAAATGCTTATCAACTGGGGGTCTATGATATATATATGTATTTATTGCATTCATTTTTTTAAATTAAAATAAGGTTTAAATAACACTACTAAAAATGGTATTGTTACTCTCAAATGTTCTTAATTAATGTTTTCATTTATAATTTCTCACAAATGTTCTTAAATTACCCTTTTTATTTATTGTTACTTATAAATGTTCCTTATTACCCTTTTTTATGTACTTAAACCCATTTTTATCACTTCCTTAAATATATCTTACATTATTATCTGTTTAAGTTGAGGGTGAGTATTATCATGTTAGTGCAAGAAACAGTTTCTTGCAAAGAATTTGAAATATTCTTATTAGTAGCACATTTACATGGGAAAGCAGTGTTAATCAACTCTGATGATGGATTTAGAAAAATGAGATAAAGTTGTAAAAGGTACAGGAGGGGTTTCTGAAAATAAGATTTCAAAATTGTCAACATTGAGTTTTCAAATAGTAAGACTTCCAACTCATGTATAAAATTACACGATGTAATCAAATTATATTTTCAGTTCTGTTCATAATATTGCTACAACTCCATCAGTTAATCCTTACTATGATTAACTTCACATGCATCAGGATGTGCAATGCATGTTTGCTGGTGACTAGTTGGGAAAGCCCTAATTTTGTTGTTTTGCTTCTAGGGAACCCTTAATAACAAATATTATGTGGAGAAACTTGCTAATACAGGTAAAGATTAGATGTTTTATATTTCAGTGACTATTATGACTACTGCTTATACATGGTTCTTTACAAAATAGATGCTTTCAATCACTTAATATTATCGCTTATAAGAGTTTGGCAAAATTCAGGCAGCATATCAGGTCACTGTGTTACTTATTCTCAACTTTGGAGGAAAAAGTTTATTAGGTTTAAAGCATGATGATCCTTCGCATGCAAAAAAGGTGAAGAATACTTTGATATTCAACGCATTTGTGTTGTGTCAAGTAAGTCCCAAGTAACTTGGCCTTTTTTTTTTTAAAAAAACATGCAAATATGTTAATTTATCATGTTCACTTTAGTGCTTGCATTGTCTTTGGTCATTTTTTATTTGCTCTTGCTTCTGTCTAACAAATGGGAATGATGGTTCCCAAGGTTGAATACCTCGTCTAATGTGAGTTCCAAATCTAAAATATTTGGTTTTCTATCAACCGGAACACTTTTCCTTTATCCTTAAATTACCCCACCAGACCTCGATTCAGAAAGATGAATTTATCCTTAAGGCTAGTTATCTAGAAGAGGCTGAACTAGTGGTTTTATGTTAGATGAAAACTCTTCCGAATTAGGTTTGTTGTCTCTTTTTTGGTCTTAAAATAATTTACATTGAATCTATGTGGTCATAGATTTTTCACATATTCCTCAGCACTTTAGATAGTGGTCATAGATTTTTCACATATTCCTCGGCACTTTAGATATTGTGATAGTGTAGTATATTCATTAATTTGGCTGAAAGTTAATGACATATGGGCAAGCCTCGCTCAATTGTATATGAAATGGAGTTTTTGAATCTCTATTGTTTGTGGGTCAATTAGAATTTGTCTTTAATTTCATGTCAGGGCTGTGGGAAATACGTTTTCAAGTGCTTGAGAACTTAAAAGATCCAGTTCTGACATTTTAATGTTTGTACTATTTTAATTGCTTTATAGGATTCTTATGCAAATGGTGTTATAAAGTTATTCTCGCTGATCTGTCCTATTGCACCTCACCCATTTCTGCTTTTTTTCGCTGTTCTCCTTCACAGTCAAAATCTGTGGATGTTGTACTGTGAGGTTTAAGCAGTCATTCATGCTCTCCTGTGTATTTGAAGTTTGTGTGACCCTTATAACACAGCTTTTGCTGCTACTACCATAATTTGTTTGGCCATCCAATTCATTAGGTGTTAGAAAGTGCCTATGGACAATGTTGGCTGATCACGGTATGATGCTTTTTGCATGATATGCAGATATTCAATGAATTTAATGCAAGGAAACCAGATGAATTAAATATTTTTGAAGGGATAAGTAAGAATCATCTCTTCATTGGGATAGTTTCAATAACACTGCTTCTTCAGGTGAGGCACATTCGGTTCTCTGGGCTCTTTTGTGGTATTTGTTACAGTTTGATAATGATACGTATTCCTTGGTGTCGTAGGTGATTATCATTGAGTTCATTGGGAAGTTCACTTCAACAGTCAAGCTTAACTGGAAACAATGGCTGGTTTCAGTAGCTATTGGTATTATAAGGCAAGTAACCATCATTTCTTGAAGGAATTCTGTTGGCAACGAGTAGGCAGATATGAGAACTTTTTTAACCGTTTCTTCCTTCATCTAAAAGTGTTACAATTATGAGTGATGTTAGAATGAATGGCATGTGACATCCGATAAAACAGTGTTTGTGGATTGTAGTATGTCTCGTGATTTGCAGGCTAAGGAATGGGAAACCTTTCTCCTATTTACATAAATCCAATTTTCATTTCATAACGATGCCTTTGGAAGTGGTTTACTATTCAATAATTTAAGAGTGGCTGTTCTTTCTTGCTAATTAGTCTGACTTCTGTAATGAACAGCTGGCCCCTGGCTTTTGTTGGGAAGCTGATACCTGTGCCAAACACGCCTTTTCATGAATTCATTACGGAGAGAAGGCGCAGACATAGAAACCCTTGATGTAAGAATCATTAATCATCTCTTACGAATTTGCATTTTTATAAATCTTATTTCCTGAGAATATTTGTCGCATTTCAGGTTCATAGCAGGAGAAATGACACTAATATGTCCCAAAAACTTCCTAGGGCCCTTTTCCTTCATTTTGTGGTTAATAGGGATTCCTAGATGTGGATTGATTTATGGATTTGCTGTTTTATATGAACTGGTGGAGTAGTAATGTACATACCAGTTTAATGGATTGTTTCGGATTTGATATGTATAGCGATTCTGGGCAAGTGCATGCTTTTATTTTTTCAAATTATGCACTTGCGAATTGAACGAGAAATACTATTGGTTTTAAAAGCATCTAGCGAATCACACATAAATTAGTTATGTGCGCTTTATCAACAAGAACTCATTATAAGATATTATAAACGCATTTTCATCTTGGCGAAGATTATGTGCGATCAACTCTATGGGCTACTCGAAAAGTTGTTGTATGCACTTGCTGAAATCAGAAGTATGCTTTTGAGATATTCTTCTTTGGCTTTAGTGAAGGGTTTTATTTAATTTTGTAATATTAATTTGAATTAAAATAATTTTAATTTTAACCTTTTGTAAAAATAATTTGTCATTAAATTTTTGGTGCGTGGTTGATGTTGATACTTGTATCAATTAATATCTTTGTTATGTGAGTGACATGAATTATTACATGTGATACGTCAAATTAATTTTTAAATAAAATAAAAACTAAATGACAAATAGATTAGAAAATTCCAATTCACCTATTCAGCTACTTTTGAAAAATATGAAAGAGGATGCGAAAGTGATATCTTCTATTTTTGGTCTAGATAGAAAAAAGGAATTATTTTAATAATAATTATTAAATATATAGTAAATACAAAAGATAGAGGAGTAAAATATAAAAATATTTAAAAATAAATAATACAATAAAAATAAAACAAATAATAGTTAAACAAACATTTAAATATAAACACAAGTAGACCAAAAAAAAGAGAGAAAAACATTAGAAAACATGCAAAGCAGGGGGCTTGCACATGCCTTAGTAGAAGGTGACCAATAACGACAATGAAAATATAGGAAACAAATCTAAAGAATTGATCTTACTGAACAAATTGCGAATTCAGGGTTATTCTTAAGTGCATATCTTTACGTAAAATGAGAAATCAACCATGCAACAAATCACGAAAGTCGGGACAATATACCAATGTCACTAGAATATATCATCAAAATATGACTATATATATAATTGCAGAAAATAATAATATTAACGAAATGAAACAGTGGTACTTGAAATGCAAATATATTCTTGTTTTGCCACTCAAAAATCACTAATTAAGATCTACACACATCAACGCACACAACCAATTAGCAAATTGTATCAGTCCAAGTCTGCAAATAAACGTAAGTTCAAATGAACTTCAGTGTTGACTTCATTAGCCAACTCTTTTGCAGCTTCAATCTGATCATTTGTCACATCTATGTGAACTAATCTCAGTAGACTTATTATATCAATTGGTTCAAAAAGTCCATCGTTGATGACATTCCCTTTACTAGTTTTAACCCTGGTTAGGGTTTAATACAATCAATCACGATTTGTTTGTAAACTTTTGTTTCAAATGAGCAAATTCTTTTGATAATCAGAAAAGGAGCCTTGCGAAGATGAGATATTTATATGCAATTCTTAATAACTTGATATGTTTGCTTGTTGTCATTTATTGAAAAGTTATGTTATTCAGGAACACGCTTTTAGTTGCGTTGAATCTCTTTCTTATTCAATTTGTGAAATTAGAGTTTGCTTAATGTATATGTTTTATCAGGTGTTTCTTTAGGGTTGAATAGCTTGTGAGATAGTCTTTCCACATATTTAAAAATAGGTTATAATTATTTGATAATCAACATATTTGATTTTCAAGAACAAAATTTACTATGTCAGTTTAAATTAAGACTAAACGGTCTCTTAGCAACAAGAACAATAATGAAAAAAAATCAGATAGGTTAAGGGAAATTTATCCCTTAATTTTTTCCCCAACTTATTTCATTTTGTTTTTGGAAAATGATAAAGAGAATAGGGTTTTTGATATTTAATTTTTATTTTTATTTAAAAATAATTTTACACAAAATTTAATAATATTAACATGTGTCATTTACGTGGCCAACAAGTTGGCTTACTTTGATACTCACATTAGCACTATTAACAAAGGGTCTTTTGGTGAGTTATTTTTATAAAAAATTAAAATTTTAATTAGTAAAATGGAATGAAAACTACGCAACTCTTTAAGATTAGAAGACTAATCTTAATTTCTAGTTTGTCTCCTCCCAACATTTGGGCAATAAAATCAACATTAATTGGATATGGGAACACTTTCTTGATCACGTCTATAGAAGTAAACATGAGTTGATAATAAAGATTAATTATATTCAGAAATTGATATTTCAAAAATAAAAAATAAAAAATTCCTCCAAGTCCTACCTAGGAGTAGTAGGAGGCCGGTGCATTCAACAATGGTTGACAATTTTATTTAGAAATAGATAAAAAGATATTCTCTATATCTTACATCCCCAGCAGTCTTTCCAACTTGGACTTGAAAACTCTTTCACCTCAAGACAATATTTATCACACATCTCCATAGGATTTTAATCACTAAGGGACGAATCAAACTACACTTAGCGGCTGAACATGTTTCTTGGCGAAAAAAGACGGCGAGGTGAGAACATTCCCATGTATCTAGGAGAAGCAAGGCCGTCAATGGATCGATAATCTGACATGATAAACCCTTCTCTTTCCTCTGCACTCCCATTTCTCATCGTTGCATTGAATGTCTTGTACTTCACCAGCTTACCAACCCATGACTTCTTTTTCTGTGGGCTCCTGTTTCCTGCATTCATTTTCTCACTCAAGTATTCTTTTACGTTATGCAACCCTTGCTCCACCACCTCCATGGGAGGTGAAACCAGCGGGTTCCCCTCAACTGAGAGCTTTTGCAGCCTCCTAAGACACCCCATCGAATCAGGCAAAGTCGTGATTTTGTTGTAACTTACATCCAATTCCACTAGAGATAGGAGGAGGCCAATAGAATACGGTAACGTTTCCAGGTATTGAAAGTTCTGGCTGACGTTAAGAATTTCGAGATTGATGAGGTTTTCAAGGTCCTCTGGGAGGGCTCTGAGGTTGTTCAGTCGTGCATCCAACGTTTTCAGAGAAGTTAAGTGAGTGATGGAACGGGGCAGGAATAGGAGCTTGTTTGAGTTCACACTAATCTTCTTGAGATTGATGAGCGCAATCCCTATTGTGTCCGGCAGCATGCTTAGCTTGTTGAAGTTGGCATTCAGTTCTTCTAGAGACCTGATTGGTAAAAATTAAAGGAACAACACATTAATATTGTTTAACTCAAGCAAGCGGCAAATTCAGCTTGTCATACGTGGAATTATGTTACAATGCATGTGTGTGTATATATATACGTATATATATATACACACACATTAAATAGTTAGAGCATTAATTAGAATTGAAAATCATATCATAACTACAATCGATCCATTTGGAGGAATTAAATAACATTAAATTGACTGAAATTCTCAACTTCTACATTGAAAATATGAAATTGTAACAATTACAGACTAATATAACTGAATTAAATTCTATATTATTATCAACAATGAATTTTATAATAGTATTTATTTGGTTTTATAGATGAGTTTTAACACTATTTGTTCTCATACACTACATTATACGTCTCGTTCTCGTCAGCTTAATTAAAAGTTTTCTATTAAGGGTACAATAAAATTCAACATTCTATGATAACTAATGCGTTAAAAATCTAATTGAATAGTAAGAAATACTTGTTTATTTATTTCAATAGAATAAATAATATATAATGAATGTATGTAAAATAATATTTTCCTTAACAATGTAATTCCAATAATGATATAAATGTGAGAACTAATATAATGACAGACATTCAAAAATTAGATCAAGCAAAAAGAAAGTACATGAAAACTCTGACTCTACATTAACAGCTCATTTAAAGGAGTTTAGATCTTCTGTCCAATATTACTCTGTCTTATTGTGTTCAATAAATCTCAGTCATTTATTTATGTGGGTCCCATATAAATCTCGTGTAGACCTTACGTAAGTCCCGTAAAATAAATGACTGAGATTTCATTAGACAAAATAAGATAAGGTAATATTGGACATAAGATCTTGAGTGCATTTAAAGAGGTACTGATGTTCCAAAATCTTATTTCTAATAAAGTTTGTAACGCCTCTCTTGTCATCGTCGACCTACCATAGACACAGCACATCGAGGCGTATAAACGAGAAAAGGGAACATGACGGTGCGTTTGAAGACAATGAAGAACAATCGCCATTGTCTAGCGTTGTTACCAAAAAAGCTTGTTTTCGATTGTCCATAATTAATTATCCTAAGTTAAAAGACTTGAAACACTTCGATTTGGTTGTGATGCAAAAGAAATGGACGTAGGAAAGACAAACCTGCAGTTTTCAATGGTTTTAGGAATGTGTTGGAGAAGGTTGCCCGCCACGTTAAGAACTTTAAGCTTCGACAAACAACCTACTGAGTTTGGGAGAGATTTAAGCTGGTTCGAGTGCACGTCCAACACCACCAAATTTAGCAGCCTTGCTACTATTGATTCTGGTATGATCTGTCAAATATTTTAAAATTCCTTGATATATATCTTGCTCAAAGTAATCGTCACAGGAAAAAGACCAAACTACTTGGTGGTTCATCACTCCGCTCCAGAATAATACTTTGTACATCAAAACTCGTTAAATGTTTCTTTTAAAGAATCCAGGGAAAAAAAAAAAACTTTTCCATTTGAAATCAACTGGATGACAACCATACAGGTTTCCTGTCTTTTGCAAAAAGATAGTAAAACATGTAGTTTTTTGTTTTCGACGTAATTAAGATTCATCGTGTTCACACTAGAAATTGAAAAAAAAGAGGGACAAAACAAGAGACATCCAGAGTATAGTAAGCGTACGTTTGATATGCCAGTTCGGAAAATAAAGAGTTCATATATACCTGAAGATTGTTGTTGGAGAGGTCTAGTTTGCAAATGATTGCCAAGTTGAGGGAAGGGTTGGGTAAAGTTTCCAAGGACATGCCACTCAAATCAATGATCTCAAGCCTTTGTTGTTGATCTTCCTCTTTTGGTTTTCTTCTCTCCGGCTTCTTCCTCAAATCCGCCCTCGTGGTTTGCTGTTGTTGTTCAAACATCATCTTTAGAAAAGAGCACCCCTTGCCAGTGAACAAAGAAGACGCTAACAAAAGTTGGAAAGGGAAACTGATGTTTCTTTTTGTAGTTTGTAAACTTAAAAAGCACGAGATGGTGACATAGTGATTAATCTTGTACAGCGTCCAACATATCTGTGTCTAGCGCGAGAAGATGTACGGATGAGGATGAAGGTAAGCTCATGACGTTATGTTGAAAGTACAGGACCGTATACTTTGGGGTTTGCGTGGCTATTTGTCTCTCTTGATAAAGTCAATCCCTCTCTTTCTTTCGACCTCTTTTTTTATTTCCTTCGGAGCCGCAGGTCTACCCGCTAACCTCATCCACGTTCTCTTTTGTCGTTACTCGTTCTTTGACGAAGTGATTCCTTGCATAAATAATTATATTTTGTTATCCAATGGTGCTCGAGTTATTACTATTTTAAAAATTATAATATACTATAACGACAATTATAATAAAAATTTAACTGTGATATATTCAGAAAAATAAACTTTGATTATAAATATACAAAATAAAAATATTTGTTAAAAAATTGCAACTTTTATTTTGAAGATTTAATCTTGAATTCGTATACTTGATTTGAAATATCTTTTGATAATCTAGGTCAACTTATTTTTTCTCTTATGTTTTTAATAATTTTCTTTAGCTTTTATTATTTCTTACAATAGTTCTCCTAACAAGGTTTTCATAATTAATTTTTTATAATTTATAAATTTGTTTAATTTACCCATATAATAAGGGATTATTTTATTTATCTAAATGTCCCTTTATTATTTTTTTTCTAATTTACGACTATGTATATATAAATATCCCCTTAAGACTTATTTATTTTAAACATTTTATGTATAATTGAATAAATCTTGATTAAGATTTTAATATTTAATTCTCATCCAAAATATTATTTTATTTTAATTCTAAGATATACATCTTTGTCATTTTAAAAGGAGACAATGATTTTATTATTGTCAAAATTTGTACTTTTATTTGAGTGTCTAATCAAAAAATTTACTATAAGTGCGTTTCAACGTTTTGAATTTCAATATTTTTTTAGAAAATAGAATATATATTGATTAAAGAACGAAGAATATAACTAATAAATCTAGAGCATATCTTGTTCATGAGGACGTATAGGGAAATACCCTTAAATATACTTTCTAAAATCCAATTTCAATCCTTATGTTAGACCCATTTACATCTATTCTTCAAAGACCACACGCATGCTCTCCCAAGATCAAGTCATCAATCTTTTTTTATGTTAAGTCAGAAAATTTTATACAAATATAAAGGTATGTACAACGCTAGAGACTACTCAAGCAGTAGTCTCTTAAGGCACAAGAAACAAACTCTAATGTTATCTTCCCACTTACCTATCCGTATGCAATTGTTGAATAAAGGGACTTGGCTTCATAAGGGGACCTACTAAAAAACATAGAAAGCTACAACACACCCTTACATCTCACCCTGATATACAAAACAATTACAACACACCATTGCTCCAACCATTTCCACATTAGAATACCACAATTGACCAGAACATATGTTAACCTCCAACAAACAAAACTACAAGCCAATTTAGACAACACAAGCATAAGAAAATAGAAGCTACATTTCTGATGCTCCTTGTCCTTCTACATGTCTTGAAGCCACTTGAAGAAAAAAGAAAGATTGAAAATCTTGGGAGACCTCCATGGGTACTGTCCTCTTTGTTGCTGTGAAGTCTGAAGGAAATTTGGACCTCTAACTATCCTCCAGACTACTCTTATGATGGTGACTCACATGCTGTTTGGCAAATGAAGTTCCTGCACTATCAATCCTGTAGAAGATAAATGTTAGTGAAATAGACACTTTTTATTTGAGTTACCTCCTTTAGGTATTTGAGCTTTAAATGTCCATAACTTGGGAGATTACTCCGAGTCTCACACTCCCAACATCCTTGGCTTCATCTTTGAAAGTTCTAGCATTCCTTTCAGCTCATATATGGTAGACAATAGTAGATAGAAGGATTGGGAAATTATTAGTGTCTGAAGGTCTTGTATGGGAGGCAATATTAAACTAAGTGAGAATAGAAGGAAGGGTTGGTTGATTAGGAAAATGTAATTGAAAGGGTGAGATGCATCGGTCCCAAACCAATTTAGAGAATGGACAGGCAAAAAACAAGTGGTCAATGGTTTCATTTGTTAATAAACACAAGGAACAGTGGTTAGGAGTTTGGAGGTAGGACAGTTTGTCTCGGGTTTGTAACTTTTGAAGGAAAGCAAGCTAGAGGATAAAGTTGCACCTAGGTCTACTGGCTTTGAACCATACTAGCCTGTGTCAAGGTACTTCTTGTAAAGGAGGTCTCAAGAATTTATAGGCTGAGTCATTGGTATACTGCCTTGTGGGGCTAGCTAGCCATTCCAGACAATCAGATTGGGTACTATTGGGTTAGTACAAAGGTGTCTCTAGGTTCCTAATGATCTCAATCTTTCTCCATATTGAATCGGCATTTTGGGTAGTGTTTGTACATCCCGAGAAAAACCAATCATGCCAAGCCGAGAAGTAAGAAAAAGAGCAAGCAAAGATAGCTCATCCCATATGTTACAAATTTTTTCCTTAAAACACCAAACTTATATACAAGTTGCGCCTACGCCCTTGAATGATAATCTCACTTAGATTCGTTTAAGCAAGATTCAACCTTCCCTCGTGATCGTCGACCAACCAACTTGTTCTCCAACGCCTCTTGATCCTCTCAATGATTAACTCTCACATTCTCGCAAGAATACTACAAAATAACTAAATATTCATGGCAACAACTAGAATAAGAAAGAGATATAACAAATGCTAACCTTTATTACTTCCCTCAAAGTATACAAAAGAATGCTCTCTCAATCTTTATGTCTCACACTCTCTGGCACTCTCTCCATGAGAAGAGCAAGGCTTAAATGAGCTATTTATAGGCACCTCTGGATGACCAAGTTAGAATCCTAATAGAACTCAACTATCTAAGATCACTTCTTATCCTTATCAGATTACA
>JANSVB020000179.1:882610-895723 GCA_025504935.2 Erythroxylum haughtii
TTATTTCTCATCAATTTCCTTTAAGCATAAATACATCTTTAACACAATACATATACTAACACACTCATTCAAGTTCAATTAATATTTCTAAATTCCACTCAAAGATCGAGGTCCAACATGCATAGTGACTTATGTTGTTACAACTTGATGACACCTAGCAATGGACGAGACAAGTTTTTGCTGGAATAATTTCTGTTTTACTCATTCTTCACTATTTTGCACTCTCTCCACCGAATATCTCTCATTCCCTCTCAACTTATAGAGTTTTTGGGATCATTTTCTCTTGGAATCCTTGTAAGTTACTACATCAAGAAAGCTACTTTATACTACCTTTTATGTTGTTATCATCTTAGTGTTAAGATCATCTTACATCTACCTAGATTTTGGAAGTGTTTTGGTTACATGAAGGGCTGGTTTGGTTAGTTTTTTTTAAGAAGGAACTTGAAGGTAATTATAAAATTGATAGCATGTATTGGCATGAAATATGTGTTAAGATGATGATAAATGAATGCTCGAAAAATGATCCTTGTATGATAACTTCTAGTTTGTTTTTGATGTGTGGAGGATATTGATTTGTAAGTTACTTAATAAATGATTTTTGAATTGGTTTGAACATGAATTTGATAAGGTATTGAAACATGAATAAAGTAGAATTGAAGTAAAATTGATGGTCTTTGGTGAAGGTGTGTCGAATGGAAGTGAAGAAGTCAAGTTTTGGAAACAAATTGGAGATTATGGGTGAGTAAACATTTGGTTCACTCATCCCACGATTGTGGGATTTATAAGGCTTATTCCCACGATCATGGGAAGTACTTAGGAAGGAGAAATATTGGTTTTGGGAAATTGTTGGATCCTATAAGGTTAAGGTACTTTATAATGGTTTAATTGGACTTAATTAAGGTGTAAAATGAATCTAGTTTGATGTGGAATAAGTTCATTAAAGGTTATATAACATTTGAATTTTTTAAATTGAAGTAATAACTTAAATAAAGTGTTATTAGATAATAAAGTATCTAATTTTGGAACTTATAAGTTGTTTAATGAATGAAGTATACTTATGAACATAGATGTGTTTTAAATGATAAAAGTGACGTGTTAGTTATGTATGTTTGAGAATTGGGAACTTAGGTGAGTATATGTAAAATGTAATTGCTTAATGTATTCATTGGTACATTATTACACATGCTTATGTTTATAAGGCATGAAAAGTTTGAGTGAGAATGAATGGGTTCAATTTGAGCATAAGGAAATGAATTCATACTTATGCATTATTTCACTATCATATGATTAGGATATTGTGATAATTCCGAACCATTAATTTTATGAGAAGTTTGATAATTGGGATTGTACTGGAAGTGCTTTCTAATTGTGTGAATATACATAATGTGTGATGACTCAATATATTTATTGATGCTTTAATGCATATGTTTGTATTTATAAGGCATGTTAAGTTTGATCAAATGAATAAGGTCATATGCTGCACTACATCATTTACATGAAATTTCTGAAATCTAAAACGGTTTGTTTTAAAACTGTTAAGTCCTAGTTGTAGAAAAGAGACATTCCTAGAAGGGTCTGCAGCTGCTCTTGTAACTTGACACTGAGATATCCCCTGATTATTAACACTACGATGTCCCCTGATTATCGACTTTATGATGTCCCCTGATTTAGAGACATTAGTCTCTTCTGTTTTAGATATCAATCATGGTATCTTCTGTTCTGGTCTCGTTACTCACTTCTGTAAAAAGGATTAGTAGTCTAACTTATTTTGTATTCTGAAACATGTTCAGTTTTGATAAAAATAAGTTCTGTTTAGATATAAAACAACTTCTGTTCTGATAAGAGATAAGCTCTGATTTGATACAAAACAAGTTCTGTTCGGACATAAGTCATACTTTGGTATGAAAGGATTATATCCTATTTTGATATTCAATTTTGATATTTGTACATTTCGTTATGATATTTATGAGTTTTGTTCTGATGCGAGAATGCTCTAAATCTATATCCATCAAATTATGTTTTGAAGCATAATGTTTGGATTACTCGATAATTTGAACAATTAAAGTTTGTAAATGAATTGACATGATAGAATGCATGTGAATGTTAAACGATTGTTAGAAATAATCACCATTATACATTATGTTTAGTTATTTCCCACTAAGCTATATGTTTAATACGACAGTTTTGCCTCCGTGTAGGTTCTGATAAGAAGGTTTAAGGTCTGGGACAAAGACAATCGCAGTGGCTAATAAGAATGTCTTTTGTTTTGAAAAATGTATATTTGAGTTTTTGAGTTGTATCTGACATTATGAGACAGTTTGTATTTTGTTTAATGGTTTTTAATAACCTTATTACAGGATGGATTATGTTTAAGACATGTATTACGATAAGTTCATTATATATAGATGTATGTTATGGTTTGTTTACAACAACATCTAATGATATGTATTGTATATTTGTTTGAGTTTCTATGAATGCAAGTAAGAAATGTTTAGTATGATTTAGGTTATTTCGGTTTTGTCTTGTGTGACATTTGCATGTTCTCCCAGGACGTATGTGGGTGTTACATCCGCATTTGCCTTTTATAAGGATTCTATGCATAAAAAAGTATCGATCTATGATGATATCTAAGTTATAAGTTGTACGAGGATGATTGATCAGATTAGATCCCTAAAGAGCAGGTCTTGAGAGTTGACGTCCGTTGAGGAGAAAAAGGGCTTATGTCTCGGCTTGCATACTTAGAGTCTTAGCTACAATCTTATTTGTGTATCTTAAAGCTCTTATAGAGGTCTGCTTTATTATTTGGCCGTTGGTTTGTTGTTATCCGTATAACCGTCGAGTTAGGGTTTCCGATATTCTTTAATAAACATTTATTAAAATAATGTTATTCACATTTTAAAATAATGTTATCATATTTTAAAATTTTGAAATTCATGTATTTTAAAAATACTATAAATTTAAAAGTATTAGTTAAAAAATTATTTAAAAATAAAATAATTTTAATATTCAAAGTATTTTTATGTTACATTGAAATTAAATATAAAAATTTAAAAGTTGAATACTTCAATCATATTAGTGATATTTTTATTAATAATTTAATATTAAATAATAAATATTTAATTATATAAAATAAATAAAAATTGACTTACATTGTTTTGATAACTGATAAGAATAAAATAAAAATTAAAAACTCATCTAACTAAATTTTTTATTGAACTTAAAAATACAAGTAAAAAAATTTCAAAAAAAAAAGGTTAAAAGATTAAGAGAGGAACTAAAGATGATCGATACGTTGTCCGTGTGACTAATGC
This sequence comes from Erythroxylum haughtii, assembly GCA_025504935.2. NCBI lineage: Eukaryota > Viridiplantae > Streptophyta > Magnoliopsida > Malpighiales > Erythroxylaceae > Erythroxylum > Erythroxylum haughtii. Next base: position 885,922 of record JANSVB020000179.1, read on the forward strand.
ATTGAATAAAAAGATCATCTTAGTTAATTTGCATGATGTTGACTGAGTAGACTTGTCATGATTTGATCATTGACATTTAAATGGAGATAATGTAAGTGACGTGATTGACGATAATGGCACAAGAAAGAGAGAGAGAGAGAGTGTGTGTGTGTGTGGGCATTTAATATAATTTGTAGAAACCCAATTCCGCCTTTAGTATTTGGGATAAGATTTTGTAGAAGAAGATAGAAAAATAGTGAAAGAAGAGAAAATAAAGTCAATAGTAAAAGTGAATAACAAAGTTATTAAAAATAATAAATAAATAGGATAGATAATGATGTATGTACGCAATTGAAAAATGAAAATAAACAGCAGTCTAACCCCAGACTATGGATAGGCCGGAGAGTCCAATTATTTGGGTGAAGATTAGAATGTGCTCCTTTTGGGGAGCAAATACGGATGGGTCCTAATTGTAATTTTTCAGCTTAAATTAAATATATTTATGGGAATTATTATTTATCTAAGAATAATTATAGACTTTTTCTCTTTTTTACTGACTGACTTGTGTTGTGACTTGACTTGCACCCTCTCTCTCTCTCTCTCACACACACACACATTATGCTTTTGTTTGAAAATGCACACACAAGAACTGATTTGTATGATGCTGTAACAAGTGTTCAGGAGTAGCGATTAAGTGTTTCCGATGAAGAGATTGTGTATTAGCACTAGGGCATGACCATCTTCGGGGATTTATATTTGCTTTCTATCCATCACAGCTCCGCCATTGCTAATCGGTGAGTTTTGCCTTTCTTCAAGCAAATATCATTTCAGTCTCATCTGGGCTTCTCTTCCATCTTCTAACTTTCGTCCTTTTTACCTTCTACGCAACTATTGTTCTGTTCATTTTTCCCTCATAGTCTTAATCATGTATAATTTATCGGTTTGATCACAGCGGTTTTAGCACAGGCTGCACTACTTGATAAGTTTTACAAATACCCATTTCAAAGGTTTAGCCTTTGTTCCGTTTCTTGATAGTTTTGTTGCCCTCGTTTTGGAGCAGATATGTGGGTTTAGTTTCCTTATATGAATTCCGGTTCATAAAACCCTCTCTTTCTATCTCTTTGCTGGTTTCTAACTTTTATTCCCGGTAAAACCTGTTAGACTATTTCCTTAGAACCTTTCTTACTCCTTATGCTTTGAATATGAAGTAGGGACCCTTATCCTAGCATTGATTGAGTTTTAAGCTTTTGTTCGGCCTCTGGTTTGCAAATGTGTGGGAAAATCATACTGCAAGACATTTCTACCGCACGTAGGTGCTCAATCTTGTCTGGGATTTTGTTTCCTTATTCTTTTTTCAAAATTTTTGGGGTTATGGCGGTTACTTGAATCGAACCATATCATTATGTTCATGTGCAAACTTGCATATGACACTGTGGCTTGGGATACGTTGTTAGAGGTCCTTGGAGAGACGCTTTTTTCTGCTCCTGAAGTTTCTGGTTTCTATTTTACATGCGATAGTCCCCTATATTAATCTTCAATGTGGCAATTGATGTGGTGTGTTATACTTGTTCTTTCCTTTTCTTTCTATACAATGAGTATTTCAACTGGGGTGTTGGGCAAAGATTCTTTTCTTGTGCTTTTGTTTCACTGCATTGTGGTTTCTTCAATTATGTGTTTGACTTGCTACTATTGAACTATTAAATTGCTTCTTCAATTCAATAGTTAGAGCCTACATTTCATAAGTGGTAGTTAGTTGGTGAAGCCCACAGTTTTTTAAGGATACCCTGATAGTTGAGCTAAATCGCTATAGAGGTTTCTCTTAGTCAATGGTTTGCGGGTTCTTAAGAGCCAGTATCCCTTATGTATAGGAGAGCTGAAGATGGAGCGGTACAGGTTGGATTTGAGAATACATCACTCTGGATCAACACAATCAGAGGAATCCGCTCTAGATTTGGAAAGGAATTGCTGTCATCATTCAAATCTTCCATGGTCAAGTCCATCTCCACTTCAACCCTTTGCTTCTAGTGGTCAGCACTCAGAGAGCAATGCTGCCTACTTCTCTTGGCCTACTTTGAGCCGATTAAATGATGCTGCTGAAGATAGAGCTAACTATTTTGCAAACCTTCAGAAAGGGGAGTTACCTGAAACTCTTGGGAGGTTACCAACGGGCCAGCAAGCCACCACCTTGCTTGAGCTCATGACAATTAGGGCATTTCATAGCAAAATCCTGCGCCGATTCAGTCTCGGAACAGCAATTGGTTTCAGGATCCGACGTGGTGTTTTGACGGATATTCCGGCTATTCTTGTTTTTGTTGCTCGCAAAGTTCACAGGCAATGGCTCAACCATGTTCAATGCTTACCTACTGCTCTAGAGGTTAGAAATTGGTACTTATATCTTCCCCTAGGGATTTATTAAGTTAGGAACAAAGGAAAGAGGTATGGATATTTTGGATATTGTCTGACATCAAACGTGCATAGTTTCGCAAGTGCTATGCTTGTGGTCTTCTCATATTTAGTTTTCTGCCAGCCTATGGAATTAAGATTTTTCTATTTAGGAAAAATTGTACTATTTCCTTTTCTTAATAAATTCAAGAGATTTACGTACTCTTTGTTTAATAAATAGGGACCAGGAGGTGTATGGTGTGATGTTGATGTTGTTGAGTTCTCATATTATGGTGCACCGGCATCAAGTCCAAAGGAACAACTATACAGTGAACTTGTAGAGGGCTTGAGGGGAAGTGATCCTTGCATTGGCTCTGGTTCTCAGGTACCTCACTCTGTACTCAATTTAATACTTGTTTTAGTTAATGTTGAATACTAATCTTAATTTACAAGATGATAATTTGTTTACTACATGTGGCAAGAAGTGATAAAAAGATATAGTTTGGTATATCTTAAAGATGATATAATTGCTAATTGATAATACCATGATAAGTCTGTTGTTGCACTAGAAGTCTAGTCATTCAATATATGCATAATATGGTGTTAAAGTTTGTAAAACTATTCATATCAACGAGAGTGACATCTATTTTTATTACTCAAGTTGCAAAAAAGATAAGAAATAAAACTTTAATTGCATTGTAACCGAAGCTGCTTAGAGTTCACAGCTTGAACTTTCACCTTTATACATGCAACTTTTGTTGTGAGGAAAGCCAGAATTTTTGGTGGCATAGTGACCTTGTCAAGTTTGTATGCATGATTGCTTCAATTTATAGTTACTTTGTCAACTATTGCATGTAGTGTACAGATGAATGTGTTTATTCTACTCAATAATTGGTTTCTTGTTTTCCATGAATCAATGTAGAGTTTGTTTAATATTTGTAAGCAGTTTTCTAGGGTATGTCCCAATAAAGCTGTAATTATCAACTTTGTGATGAAATTTTATTGGATATATCCGAGTAAAGAAGAGTCCGTCATCATAATTAATAACATTCTGCATATTTTCCATATTGGTTTTTTCCTTTGGTAAAACCTTTACGTGTCATGACGGAAGCTTATATATGGTACTTTCTCAAGGAAATGGGTTCAATATTTGATAACAAAAATTTCCTGAGCTTTGATGCTAACTTCTTCACACTGGGTTGCAGTTGACAATTATATGAAACTGTGTTGTTCTGCAGCTTTGTGTTATATGGATCCAAGTTAATGATACTAGTCATCTTTAATTGTTTGACCAGTGTAAGTATAAACTAATACATCCATTGAAGGGATTTTACATGTGTATTACACAGTTCTTTTTAGACACAGGCAAGATTTTCCTGGTTTATTTAACATGACAGTATTTTCCTTATATCTGTCTAAAGAAAGTATTCAATGAGGGATCTAGTTGTTTAGCATAGCTCCTTATATGCAACCAAGACAAACAACTGTTGAGTGCATTTTAAGAGAACTAACTTCATCCCTTCTTTCAACATCCTTAATGTTGTTTCTAGTGATGACGGACTTGAAGGAAGCATGAAAAAGAACTGGAAATTAAAAAATTGAACTGCAACTGTTCTTGGTTGCTTCATTCTTCCACTTAAACTTGTTCTTTGTAATTTTATTTCTTAGCACTAAGGTTTGGTAGGGAATTGGGATGTAGGAGCTCAAATTGGCAGTTTTAATTACACAGTGGCTTCATTTTTCCATCTCTTTTATCCCTATTTTCCAGTCTCGCATCACCCTCACCCCTACACCCGTTGCATGGTTTGCACTGATAGCAGTTGAGCACCTTACTGTGTGGTTGAAGATAATCAAAAGACAAAACATTGACTTGAAATGAAGCAATGAAAAGAAATAGGAAGAGAGAATGTGAAGTGAAAAGTAAAGAGTAGTAATGAAAATCAATAATTGACTTGCCAGTCACAGAGATTGGGCGTCGTTGTCTGACTAATTTGGAAAACAAAGGAAGTTGTTAGAGATAAAGTATTATTATGTTATGGAATCCATATATAGGAAGGAATTTTATTCAAATGGCATTAACTTCTAATTTTGATTTTAGCTTTTATTGTCCTACTATGATGAATAAAATGGCTGAAATCTAATTGATTATTATTATATTATCCAATTTTCTCTTCTTTTAGTATCAGAGTCAACAAAATCAAGAAGAAAAGAGAAAAAGATGAGTACTGCTGTCTGGAACAATTAGTACCATGTTGTACTGTATATGCTACTGTTTACTGTGTTACTACTCACTATGAGCAATGCTATGGTGAATAGTTGCTCCGTGGTACTATTGACAAATTTCTTTTCATCTTAAAGATGGTTTACTTTTTTTTTTTGGGTCTTGAATACATTTGACTCTTTTTTTCTTCAAGATTTTGTTTCATTCTTTTGTAAAGATTTCATTTCAGTTCATCTTTGAAAAATTTCTGTTTAAGTTAATGGAATGACAGCATGGATGTTAAAACACTTAACTGTGGTTGTGTTTCATGGTGAATTTTCCGAAACGAGAACAATTGCATGCTGTTTGCGTCCTTTTATTCATGAAGTAAATGTATCGACATTGGAATTGACTTCACTACTGATGTTTTGAACAAAGTGTGCATCGTCCAAACTTTTCCAATGGGGAAGAGCCATAGAATGAAGGTTACGACAGTACTTTAATTGAATAAATTAGACGGGTTCATGATAAAGACTGTTTGTTAGAAGTTATATCATTTATGAACCAACTTGGGGAGTGTTGGCCAATATTATTATGTTTTGGATCCTAATACAAGGAAGTTTCCTTTATTGGAATAGTATTATTTTAGAAATTAGTATTAGTTTGTATTTCATACTATTATAAATAATTGAGCAAAACCAAATTAATAATGGGTTTTTCTAGTTTTCTCTTATACTGAAGTCAAAATCCAAAATGTGGTGGCACCAAAACTTTTAATGATTATTGAGCTTTTGAATACCATACAGTCAGGTGTAGAGCTACGTATCTGACACCAATGGGGCCAGACAGCAGATAATTTTTACTAAATTTATCTACAAGTTCAGCAAATATTTTTAATTTATAGTATAATTACGTGAAATTTGCCCCTACCAAAAGTCATATCTTACAATTTGGCCCCACTGACCAAATTTTCTGGCTCTGCCCCTGCATACAGTGATTAGAGAAAAGATATTGGCATTGATATGATGGATAGTGATACATGTGAGCATTACTCTCATGCTTATAACATGGTCTTCAGATAACTGGATTGATTGTGTGATATATCATAGACTGCATTATTGTGAACACTGAATTGTTTAGAATTTTAGGTTGCAAATCAAGAGACATATGGAACCTTGGGTGCAATAGTGAAAAGCAGAACAGGAAACAAACAGGTCGGTTTCCTTACAAATCGGCATGTTGCAGTTGATCTGGACTACCCAAGCCAGAAGATGTTTCATCCTTTACCACCTAGCCTTGGACCAGGTGTGTATTTGGGTGCTGTGGAGAGGGCAACATCATTCATTACAGACGACCGTTGGTATGGCATATTTGCTGGAACAAATCCAGGTAATATGGTTGCAGAGTATAATAGTCTACCATAATAAAAGTATTTAACTTGAGGCTAGACTCCAAGCATTCAAACTTATAAATCTTGATAACTTTTAGCTAAAAGTCCTTTCTTCTTGATCCAAGAGAGTTTTATTATAGTGAGTTGCTGGTAACAAACAAAGAAAGACTAATTATTAGGCTAATTGACCGGGGAGATCTTGACTAATTATTAGGCTGATTGACTGGGGAGATCTTTTCTTTGGTAAAATATCTTAAAAAATGACATACAAAGCTCCCTTAAAGCACAAAATCTTAATTTCAAAATTATATTTATCATCCAAAACTTCACTTTGAATCAGACCTCATCTTGAGAAGGATAATGATTGTCGTCACATTTTGTATGAAAGCATGATAAATTTCAGAAGAACATTGTCTTGAAGGATCATCATGGCATTCATGTAAGCTATAAATCTCATATAGAATTATTATTTGCAAAGAGCATCATTCTTGTTAACTTTATGACCCTTGGATCTTTTAAATAAATTGATCGGGTATTATATGTTATTTCCTCTTTGGGATAATTTGCTATATTAAAAGTGTACCATAGACTGGCTTTTTATACAGGCAACTGCATTTTAGTGGCTTGTTGCTGGGGTCTTCAAATATTAAGCTGATTCGAGACTTCTTTTGGGCAATTTATTCATCCCAAGGCTTTTAGAATTCTTAATCTGCTTATACTCATCAGTCACCCATTTGTTTCATGTTAGAGTAATTCTTAGACAAATTAGCTTAACATATCATTGTACTGGAGTAAAATGAGGTGCATGCCGAAATAAACCCACTCAAAATTAGTTTGCAGTTTTATGAAATCTTTGGCGGTTAAATTGTTTCCTGAAACAAGAAGGGAGTTTCTTACTTGTTGACATTGATGTCAACTTGTATATGATCCCTTTTGAAGCTTTTGATTCTCGCAAAGTAGCTGATCTTCAAAGCAGGTTGTTGAATACACTGTTAAATTGCAGAGCAATCTTAGGTTGATTTTGTTGAATTTGTAAGAGCTTGCACAAAATGAGTTCTAAATGTTAGTTGGAAAGAATAAATGCTAAAAAGAATAAGAATAAAGATCAAAGGAAATAGTAGCTTTCAGAAATACTTATCTGACTACTCCATTAAGTTGAGTCAAGCTTTTCAATATTTAAGTTCAACTCACTTAAATTTTTCTCAATCTCTAGCTAAGTACTTCTATTCATAGCTGACTCTGACTGATGCTATTAGACGAACAAGTTCTCCTTCTGAGTTTTACTTGATTGAAGTATAAATAACAGTAATTTTTGATAAAAAGATCCACTGTTTTGAGTTGAAATAGTAAATGATTTTCCAATGAACCTATAAACAAATCGCAAGTCAAACCTGTAAAAGAACAAATAAGTGAAGTTGTTCACGAATTTAAATGGTTTGGGCTACTTTTTCTGAAATTGGCTTGACCATACGAACCCTGAAATAAGGTGTGGCGTGGATGTTTACCATACCAACTCTTGAAGAAGTTTTTACCTAGATGAATAATAATCTCTTTTTGACTAATTTGTTAATTTGCAGTCCTAGCTTCATCCAGTCAGTTGATACATATCCCTCTGTTGATTATTCAGTTAAATTCCAATATTGGACTGCCTGGTTTTGTCAATTATCTCCAAAAATTGTATGTTTATTTATGTTTTAGTATTTAGGTTATATTGAAGCATTTTATCCTAGTGGAGATCTATCTTGTACCTTGTTTCTCATTGTTCCCTGACTCCCACACCGGCTCATTGCATTTTGCTTCGCCTGCAGAGACATTTGTGCGAGCCGATGGAGCATTCATTCCTTTTACAGATGATTTCAACATGAACAATGTAACTACTTTTGTAAAAGGTGTGGGTGAGATCGGTGATGTCCACAATATAGACTTGCAATCTCCAGTAAACAGTCTCATAGGAAGGCAAGTGGTTAAACTTGGAAGAAGCTCTGGCTTGACCACTGGGACCATAATGGCGTATGCTCTAGAGTACAATGATGAAAAGGGGATTTGTTTCTTTACTGATTTTCTCGTTGTTGGTGAGAATCAACAACCTTTTGATCTTGAAGGTGATAGTGGAAGTCTGATTCTGTTGATGAGTCAGGATGGTGAGAAGCCACTACCTGTTGGGATCATTTGGGGTGGGACAGCTAATCGGGGTCGCTTGAAGCTAAAAATTGGTCAACCCCCAGAGAATTGGACCAGTGGAGTTGATCTTGGGCGCCTTCTTGATCGTCTTGAGCTTGATCTCATCACTTCTAGTGAAGGGCTTCAAGGTTAGTTAATATTAGCTGATTATTCCCATTTCTTTTTGTTATGATATCAGTTTGGTAATCATCATTAGCCAGTTGTGTTTCTACCAAAAGTAAGCTTATTGGAAAAGTTTGATTGAGATACATATTAATCATAAGTTGATGAAGTGCAAGTTGTTGCTTTGATTCGAATTTTGAAATACTTTTGCAGTTTGTAATTTGACATATAAGTAGCTGGAGAAGAGTAACTGAACTAATTAATGGGATCCAAGATGGAACCCTGAAGTTAGAAGAGAAGTATAAGTGAAGTGGAATAAATCCAATAATTAAATGTTTAGGACTTCAGAGAAAACTGGAATGATCTTTCAATTCATCCATTAAATTGGCTCCTATGCGGTAAGTAGCCTGTTTCTTTTTTTAGTTGGATACAACTGCAACCTTAATCCAAGTTTTTTCATGGCAATGTGTTCTTCACAATTTCTTTTTGAACATTGATATTAACAAAAGGCATCAATATTCCTCATTTGTAAAATTGTTCTTCCTGTTGCTGCATTATCCTTGACTAGGACATGAAGTAAGTGTTCAAAATTGTTAAACTATTGCGTGCCATATGGTGGACATGCTCCAAATGCTAGGTTTTATACTCTTGAAACATTTTAATTGATGTTTAAAACAACTTAATGTGGAAGTCAACTTTATCTAATTAATCATACTTGTGTATAAAACAGTTTCTTGGATTTTCTTGAATCTGTTGTCTGATTTAAATTTGGAATCCCTGTTTGTTTAACATTCAAAATCCAAGGTCTACATATCAAATTAATGTTTGTTTTATCATGTGAATAATGGAGGTTCTTGTACTGAATTGTATTGACAGTGTATATATATATATATATATATACTCGTGCGTGACATATACCTTGAAACTGGTGCTGTAATCAATTCAAGGAATAAAATGCTGAATACAATAAATCCCTTTTAATTAAGGAATATACCAGTTAATGCTTCCCCTCAAGCTGATGAATGAATATTATTCATTCCCAGCTTTCTAGTTAATTCTTGAATTCTCTAACTAAGAAGATTCTTTTGTCAACATCTGAACTATTTGATAATCAGAATGAATGGAAGAAATGCTGATTGCTCCCCCTTTGAGTTTCCCCTTTCTGAATAACTGATCAACCTGTTTGGTTTGTTAAACTTGCAGTTGTATGTGGGCAATACCAATTGCTGTTTGTTTTCACATTATAGGCTCATTGGCTTGCTTCTTTGAGTCTTTGAAGCATCATAATTTTTGGTGATAATTGCTCACCAATTTCATGTTGTCATTAGTCTGAACTCTACTTTCGCATTTGACCAAATTGCATCTTGCTTCTTGACGCTCCATGTCACCAGATTATTACCAAGAAAAATAAATATCTAGTTGTAGACCACTGATTTGTAGAGTCCCCCGAAGATTTTCGTTCCTGCCTTGCGAGCTGCTGACAAGAGACGTGATGGATCACAGGTCGGTCAGCTGGGCTGAGCTTTTGAGGATGACTTAGGATAGACGTTTATATCAGTTTCCTTTTT
>JANSVB020000179.1:919327-930558 GCA_025504935.2 Erythroxylum haughtii
TCGGTAGTGCATCTTTATAGTGGGTTACGTGTCGGAGCGACCTGCGGGCGTCCCGATGTGTACCCTACGGTAAGGGGGCGCTACATGATGTGGGTAACTAAGCTTTTATTTCTTAGTTTACAGAATCCTAGTTATTGAACTATGAGTGTTGTGAGACTTTCGTTCTGTATTTTAATCAATTTATTAGTCAAGTATTAATTTTTTAAGGTTACTATTTGATTGTTTGATTTTATAGCTAGGTGCGCAATTAATTTGTAATTTTATTCAATCAATTGCTAGATTAAACATATTGACATTCAATTCTTTTAGTCAAAAGTAGCAACTAGGATTTTTGTCTACTACATTAGGGACATGATTCAAGGAAAAATAATTGTCTAGGCTAAATATACATTGTATATATGTTGTCTAGTTCATCGATTTTCTTGATTTGTAAAGCTATTAATTAAGTAAATTTGAGATCATATCGAGATTATTGATTAATAAGGGTTAATTCAAATACATTTTTTGGATAATTAAAAATAAGAGAAAATAGTTAAAGAAATTTATCACGATAAATGCTTAAATAATAAATTGATTATTTTTAGTGTCGATGATCAACGCAAGTTCAATAATGAAGGAGACCAAAAACCAAGATTTGTTTATATTGATTGTTAGATTCTCATTATTTTGTTATTAGTTATTTTCCAATTTTGTATTCCAATTAAATCCTATTTAATTCACAATTTAAAACCCCACTTTTATTGCGTAATTACTAACATATGAATTCGTCATGGGAATGATCCCTACTTTCCACTACTACATTAATTTGTGTTGCAGGAAGTTGGTTTCTTTTTATATTTGGTTGCAAGCGACATCATTCACCAAATTTTGGCACCGTTGTTGGGGAATTTCCTAACGGTTTTTGTTAGTGATGTTTTTGTTTTTGTTTTCATTGCGCTTGGTTACCTTGCCTTCTGTTTGTTTCAGTTTCACAGCTCTTTCTGATTTTTCGATCTTTTAGTAGCATGGCTCACTATCAGTATGCTTTCGATTATGATTTTTCATATTATCCTTATTATGATAATGAGTTTCCGTTTGTTACAACTTCCGGGTTTGACCATCAAGTGACGGATTTCACACCCTTAGTCACGCAAGTACCGAGGGATGACCAACAAGCTAAGGTATGTGAAGTTTGTTCATTTTTGGGTTATTCTTTTTGTACGTGTCCTGTTTTGTAGGATACACAGTACAGATTCGCTTCTCCACCAAGCTATTATCAAGAGTAGTCCTACTTCGAGCCAGAGCCAGAGCCTCCGCCTCCACCACAAGCTAATAAGATGTCTTTGGAGGAAATCGTAATGAGTTTGGCGACGAGCACTCTTCAATGCCAGCAGGTAATGAGGAGTAGCCTGAAGACCTTGGAATATCAATTAAGTCACTTAGCGGAGAGAATGGAAGCCTTAATGTCTGCAAGAATTTTTAGGCAACTGGAGAGTGATGCAGAGGAGGAGTTATGCATTTCTTCAAAGAGTGGAGATCATTTAGAGAACCCAGAAGCAATAAAAGAAGAGCAAGCGGAGTTAGGAGAGTAAGAAGTTATAGTTCGAGAAAAGATGGAAGATGTGCAACCCCCTAAGGTAAGTGATGCAGTTCATGTTATCGCTAACCGAATTTCGTTTCCTTTTCCTAGTTGTTTACAGGTACAAGAAGAAGAAGAACAGGAAGAGTTGCAAGAAGTCTAGTTTTTAAGAGAGTTGTGGGCGAGCGAGCTGAAAATCAAAGGTGGCGAGCAGGATATTGAGTCTCCACAACCATTAGTGATACTCTTACAGAGACCATCCTGGTGCGAGAAGGGTGATGCCCGAAAAGACGAGTGGACATTAGAGTATGATGGCGAAGAAATGAAGTTCCACTCATCAGAAGTCATAGAGCATCGTGCTGATAAAGAGCCTACTTCGAGGGAAGGTGGTCTAGGCTCCTCACGGAGTTTGAGCATGCTTCTTATTGGACTTAAGCATCCATTATATAATGGATGATTTACATATGCCAAGGGTCAAGCTTATGACCTTTGATAAGCGCTTAATGGGAGGCATCCCATTCATATCCCTTTCTTTTATGTGTGTTTTTTTTACAATTTTCTTTTATTTTCATTCTTAGGTTTAATTCAGTTTAGCTAGGAATTTAATTCAATTGAGCCTATGTGAAGGATTGAGCCTATATATATGACTCCATTCAAAAGTCATTTCATTTCTTAGTGTGTGATACTCCTTTAGGTGATTACCTTCAGAACTTGCTCTAAACCGGTTTGAATCTATTAGATGCATGCTAGATAGAAATGATTAAGGCTCTTTCTCTTTTAACCCTTGACTTAAATGACCCGCCTATCTTATTTACCCTTGAAAACCCCTTTGAGCCTTTACCCCTTTTGTTTCTTAAAGAAAACACGTCATTTTGAAACAACAAACCCCGTTAGCCTTACCTATTCATAAGTTTAATAAAGTACTAAGTTAACTAGTTTTTGGACTTTTGGCTTTATTTTATTTTCTGAGATGAGTTTACTGGTACTTCTACTCATAGAGCACATTGTATTTAGCTGCTGTTATTGATTATTGTTACCTTAGTATTAAAAAAACAAAAAAAAGGAAGAAAAAAAGAAGAAAAAGAAAAAGAAAAAGAAAAAGAAAAGGATCAAGTATAGTAGTAATAATAAATTTTGAGTAGTTAGTTTTTTTTACATGCAATTCTCAGAAATACATTTCGTTGTCCCTTTTGTATATTTAGTGCTTTATGACTACTTGTGAAGAGCCCCTCAAAATCCTTTTGACTCACCTTAACCTTAACCCCATTACAACCTCAAATAAAGCCCTTTTGATCTATTTTAGCATGTAATCACTGTAGAAGAGAATTAGTATATTTGCAAGCTTATGGTAATGTGATTTCCTATAGGGAGTTTTGAGCGAAACACAACCTATAAACACTTGAGTGAAATGAGTGAATTCGGTGAAGAAAATCCATTGTGAGTTTATGCTTATCTTTGAGTGATAGTTTCATAAGTTAAGTTTGTTTATGTGCATCGATGAAAACTAAACATGATGTATGTAGTAGTTTGACATTCAATTAGTCAAAGTTTGAATGATTGCATACGTTTAGTTTCTTTGAGAATGAATTGATAGATTTCGATGGTCATGTTTAATTTCCTCGAGGGCGAGCAAAAGGTTAAGTGTAGGGGAATTTGTTAGTGTCTTTATTTTTTATCTTTTTGTGTGTTAATTTTCTTTATTCTTAAGGTTTGAAGTTATATTTAAAGAGAACTAATCTTGTTTTATGTCAATGTGTATTTTGGAACTAAATAGAAAAAATCGCGACAATTTTAAAATAAAAAAAGTTGAATTAAATATTGACCCTAATTAGACGTAGCCTAGTGCAACAATAAGAGACTTAAAACACAGCACATGAAGACATGAAACTAAATGCATGAAACGCTGTTGCACGTGGACGCAAACACCAGCTACGCAACCCATAAAGCCAAGGCAAGAACAGTAAAACGCAGCGTTCACAGGAAGGTTTTAAGGGAGAAGCATGTTAAATTGTCTAATCAGCAACAGGGGAATGCATGCTGTGCGTTTTGAATAAAACGCACAGTGAAAGGAGAAAAACGCATGGAGCAGTGGAGAGGCCTGCAGCAAGCGTACAGAAGGTTTTAAAGAAGGGTGGAGATTAATTGTCAAATCAATCAATAGTGAAAAGGGGGCTTGCGTGGAATAAACGGAGACTTCTAAATTCAGAAAGAAAATCATGCACAGTACAGGGCTGCGTGGGAGACTAAAAGAGTGAGGCTGCGTAGAGAGGAGGCGTGGTGGCTGGCGCAGGAGTAGACAAAAACGTTGGACTTCTTAATTTGTAAGAGAATCACGCAACAGTAGAGAGGCTGAGAAAGAAGGTTGTGGCAAATAGAGAAGAAGAGAGCAACGTCCATGACAGTCCCAGTGATAGTCGAAATAGTTAGGAAAATCATGATGTTGGGTAACTAAATTTTTATTTCTTGATTTATAGAATCCTAGTTATTGAACTTTACATGTTGTGAGACTTTTGTTTTTTATTTCAATTGATTTATTAGTCAAGTATTAATTATTTTTCTGGGTGGGTCATTATTTGATTGTTTAATTTGACAGCTAGGTGCACAACTAGTTTGTGTTTTTATTCAATCAATCGCTAAATTAAAAAGGTTGACGTTCAATTCTTTTAATCAAAAGTAGCGACTAGGATTTTTGTCTACTACGTTAGGGACATGATTCTTGGAAAAATAATTATCTAGGCTAAATATACATCATATGTATGTTGTCTAGTTCGTTTATTTTCTTGATTCATAAAGCTATTAATTAATTAAATCTGAGATCGTATTCAGGTTGTTAATTAATAAAAGTTAATTCAAATATATGTTTTGGTTAACTAAACATAAGAGAAAATAGGTAAAAAAATTTACTACGACGAATGCTAAAATAATAAATTGGTTATTTTTAGTGTCGATGATCAACGCAAGTTTAATAACGAAGGAAATTGAAAACCAATATTTATTTCTATTGATTGTTAAATTCTCATTATTTTGTTTTTAGTTATTTTTCAATTTCAATTTCCAATTAAATTCTGTTTAATTCACAATTACAAAACCCCCCTTTTTATTGCGTAACTACTAACATCTGAATTCCTCGTGGGAACGATCCCTACTTTCCACTACTACATTAACTTGTGTTGCAGGAAGTTGGTTTTTTTTTAATATTTGGTTACAGGCGATAGCATCCAGTAGGGACACCTCCCTCTTGTTATCGAGAGCTTCAAAGGGAATGAATCTGATGGTGGCGTCAGTCATTGAAGATGACATAGTGAATTATGTGGTTCAGTTAATTCAACCTTCTTCCACGGGAAAGAATGACTATTATGATATTTCTTCTTCTTCTTCTTTGTGTACAAAATATAGAGTTTTATAATGTACAAATAGGATTCTAATTTAAGAAAGAGACCTATCTACAGGATACAATTAGCAGAGATTGCCTCCAATTTAAGAAGACCAAAATAGAAAGAAATCCCTCAATCTCGTGATTTCCACACTACCATTATACAATATATTGTAATATGGTTAACTTCTACCATAACTTTTATGCATGCTTAGGTCTTACTTATATTTGCTTTTAATATTTGTGTAATGAGAAAATAGGAGTAGCTATTGCGTGTCAGAAATAGATGTGGAGACCTATGCTCTTTTCAAAATATCATATTTAACATTATGTTTGATTTGATATAGGATTACCAATCAAGCTCCCATGCAATGTAAAAATTATTGGATATATAACTAAAACAAAAATCTGCAGAAGCAATTGATGGGAAAGCTGTGGATAAATAGGACTTTTATTACTCAAAATTACATTAAACACAAAGACTCAAGGTTCCGATAATATAGGATCCAAATACATAACTGACTCTTATAAAAGCTCAACTGAAACATAAACATAGACCATGATTGGAAACTGACTTGCTCTTAACTAGAGATCACGATAGACATTAATAACAAATTACCAAAAACTAGCTAAGACTTGGTCAAAAACTAGGAGAATGGTGCTTTGGAATCACATTTCAACACCCCCTTGATTCAAAGTTGGTCACTCCAAGTTGAGTTTTGAAGAAGTCATGCTTTCCACTAGCAAGCGATTTGGTAAGAACATCAGTAACTTGTTGTTCTGAACTGCAGAATTTCAGCATCACTACTCCTTTCACAACCATGTCTTGAATGAAGTGATACTTGATTTCTATATGCTTTGTTCTTCCATGGAACGCTGGATTTTTGTTCATTGCTATTGTTGCTTTGTTATCACAGAAAATTTTAGTTACTCCTTCCTGCTTTTGTTGAAGATCTTCAAGCAATCTTCTTAACCAAACTTCTTGACATACTGCTGAACTTGCAATAACATATTCTACCTCATATGATGATAATGCTATTGTGGCTTGCTTCTTTGAGCTCTATGAGATTGCTCTAGAAATGAGAGAAAAGATGCTACCAGAAGTGCTTTTACGATCATCCAAAGATCCTACCCAATCACTGTCAGTGAAACCAAACAATTTGAACTTATACACTTGGGTACTATATTCCAAAATCAACTGTTCCTGCTACATAATGCAAGATTCATATTACTGTTCTAAGATGATGCTTTGAAGGATTTTGCATAAACCTTGAGACCACACCAATAGAAAATGAAATATTTGGTTTTATATGAGTCAAATAAATCAGTCCATCAACTAAACTTCTAAAATTTATTGCGTCAGCTATTGCAGTACCAACTTCAAGCTTCAATTTCTAATTCACATTCATTAAAGTGGCTGTCACCTTACAATTCAATATGTTAAACCTCTCAAGAAGATCAGTAGTGTATTTCTTTTGTGAAATAAAGATCCCATTTTCACCTTACTAAACTTCCAACCTAAGAAAGTAATGTAGCAATCACAAATCTGTCATCTCAAACTTTCTCATCATATGATCTTTAAAAACAGCTACAAAAGAGTAAGATGAACCCATATATATCATATCATCAACATAAAGGCACACCAAAAGGAAGTCATCTTTACCTTCATTCTTTAAGTAGAGAGTGGGCTCATTTTCACTCCTATCGAAGCCAATCTCACGAAAGTAAGAGTCAATCTTGTTGTACCATGCCCTTAGAGCCTGCTTCAATCCGTAAAGAGCCTTTTTAAACTTGTATACTTTCTATTCCTTGCCACTAACCACAAACCCTTCTGGTTGGTGAACAAAAACATCCTCTTCTAGTTCTCCATTTAAAAAAGCAGACTTGACATCAAATTGATAAACAACCCTCATCAATTGAGCAGTTAATGCTAAAACCATTCTCACTATTTTGAAATGAGCAACGGGAGAAAAAATCTCGTCATAATCTACACCTTGCTGCTGTGAATACCCCTTTACCACTAGTCTAGCCTTGTGTTTTTGAATGCTACCATCAGCATGATATTTTGTCTTGAATACCCATTTCAGTCCAATAACATTATTCCCCTCAGGTAAGTTCAACAATTCCCATGTATCATTTTTTTGGATAGCTAAAATATGCTATTTCATTGCAGACACCATTCCTTTTTGCTTATCGCTTCATCAAAACATGTTGGATCTGAAACAAATAAAGAAAAATTGCACGTTACATAAATCTCACTCAAAGATTGAACTTTCTTGGAGGAGATCCATTTGACGAAGAAGGACTATTATTGTTTGGGGCAATAAGAAAATCTCCACCACTTGGAGTTAAGGATGGAATGGCTGAATTTGAAGTAGAACCTCTGGTTCCATTGCTCGGAGTTGAAGGTGTTGGAGTCAAAGACGTTGAAGGCAATGATGAAATTGAATCTACTGCCTTATTTTTTGACACTATTTTCACTTCTAAAACAGCAATACTTCCATCCTATTTCCAACTTACATCTTCATCAAAAATCACATCCCTACTAACAATCACTTTGCCATTAACAGGATTAAATAGTGTATATGCTTTGGAATGTTGACAATAGCCAATAAAGACATACTTTTCATATTTCTCATCAAGCTTACTACGCATTTGAGAATTAACCAAAGCATAGGCAATACTACCAAAAACACGCAAGTGGCTCACCTGAGGCTTCATTCCATTCAAAGCTTCAAACAAAGCTCGATTCAGCACATCCTTTGTAAGAGAAATGTTTAGCAAATAAACTGTTGTTGCAACTGCTTCAGCTCATAACTAGTTGGGAGGGACCTTTCCTTTGAGTAAACTCCTTGCCATCTCCATAACTGTTTGATTCTTCCATTCAGCGACAACATTTTACTTCGAAGTGTAAGGAGTAGTGAGTTGCCTGCAAATGCCATTTTCCTTGCAAAATGTAGTAAATTCTTTAGATAGAAACTCGCCACCTCTGTCTGTACGAAGTGTCACTATGCTCCTGCCACTTTGCTTCTCTATGATAACCTTAAACTTCTTAAAACTTTCTATTGCTTCTAATTTGTATTTCAAAAAATACACCTAACTCATGCCGCTGAAGTCATCTGTAAACAACAAAAAGTATCGACTTCCACTGATTGATTCAATTCTTATAGGTCCACATAAGTCAGCATGAACTAATTCAAGATAATAAGATTCTTTCCATGCTTTTCCACCAGGAAATGATTGCCTACACTACTTCCCATAAATACACCCTTCACACATACTAAATGAATAAATTTTAGGTAGTCCAAATACCATGCTTTTTTTGTTGGACCCCGTTTTCGGAGCCCAACATTCGGAGTTATAAACCTTGAGCTTATAAACCTGTAGGGTAATTCCAAAGAACCCTCTTTGGCCATCATCTCACAAGGGTGGTGTGCCCACACTAGTCAATCAGCAAAATCATAATTGAATTCTTCAAAATAATTGTAGCTCCACATCTCTAGCTTAATTTGAAGCAAGAACTATTTCAATTGGAACTCTAGAGAAGAAGTTATGCATAAAAAGCCAAAGTATATTCATACCTCAATCATGGTCTCCCAACTGACCCCTCACTTTCTCTCCATCAAAATTTCTCAAATCAACTCCAAAAGATCCAAATTTTACTGGAGAGATAGATACATGTCTTAGGAATCTATTTATTTAAGAATCACTTCATTCGGAGGTCAGATGAGGAAGTTATGGCCAAAAGAATCTAACATGTGTATGTCCTTAATCATTTTGTACCTGTCTTGGTGAAATTACCATAAATTTTGCTACAAATGTCGGATTGAGTTCGTTCTTAGACTATTTGAAATTATAATTCTAGATCTACAACGTTTATGAAGACCACAAAGTGAGATTTTTTCATTTAAGAGATCAAATATCGCAATTTACTAAAGCTATCACCTGAATGTTTGTTTAAAGGACATTGTCAGGGTTGGAAGCCATTTTTGGCCGAGAAGGTCTGTTTAATGGAAAATGGACATTGGTGAGGCTGGGGGTCATTTTTTGACCAGAGAAGGTCCATTTAACGGACCTACCAAACTCCTCCAATGCTTCCTACATCCATTCTAACATCATATTCACTCATAAACTTCCCAAGTCCAACTCTTTTAGTGCAAACTCACTTCATATCAATTCAAACACCAAGTTTATCTTATAAAAATCTCAATTCTCAACCCATTTGATTCATCAAAACTACAATTAAACATCATTCTCTATAGTTGTCCTATACACACATCCTATGCGACATCACAACTTCTAATGATCATAACCTTCCACTCCGATATCCAAAAATTGCAAGTTTTATATCGTTGGAAAGCTAGAAAAATCATCTTCAACTTCCATGAAGACAACTTTGTCAAATTCATCCTAAATTATTCCAAAATTTTTCCTAAAGTCAGAACACAAATCCTACCCCCATGAAAAGCTTAAAGATGCAATATAAAGACTTTGGAAAGCCATAAACAACATAATGCATATGTATTTCATTAACATCTAAACCAATAAGAGTTTTACAATGCTTTAGGGGGCATTTCGAGCCACTTATATCATAATCCAAAAAATACAAACTTTACAAAAACTAGAATCGCTCAAAATGCGACCAAAGCATTGTGTTTACAAAATATAACTTCAAAAGAGCAAAATGTGCAAATTGGAGTGATGCCTTGACGCTCGACTCGATCACTCAATATCTTACTAATCGCCTGTGGATAGGAAGGAGTGGGGGTGAGCTTAACGCTCGTGGGTAACAGTTTTATAATCAGTAAATAAGCAAAAATCATTGAAAACCTTCATGATCGTAGCAATTTTTTTCAAAAATCCATAAAACACATATTTCTCAACTTGTCAAGCCAATTCACAATTCACATATGTCCAACATTCATCAATTTGTCAACACGTGTAAAAACATAAGCACATTGTAATGGTTTGGGTGGATTCGTAAAGAACGTACTACACATTTCCCATACGAGTCCCGTGTAGCCTTAAATAGAACGTACTATCACAATCCCATAAAATTGTCTTACATAGCTGTGAACTTATGGGAGTCCACGAGGGAGCTCCATACACTAGCGGGCAGGCAGGAGAAGTCTTTAGATAAGTGCACTTGACATAATTAGGGGACCATCACAAACCCACATAATCATGCATCTCATAACTTACAAATCATTTGCCCAAATGACACATTTTGAAATCTTGTCTTTCATGAGAACGCACAATTTCATATACTTGCTATTCTTTCAAAATCATTTCACAATTTCACATCCAAAAATTATATACCAAGTATATAACCATTTCCCAAATCATTCAAAAGCCACAAATACAACAATTATAGAGCAATTTGAAATCATTCCCATATCACTCAAAATTCGCTCACAAAACTCATATACAAAAACATGTGGCACATTCTCAAACCATTTTAAAGAATAATAAATGCACATTTTCAAGGTAGTTGGAAATCATTTAATTCCATTTATTTGAAAGAGATTTTAATAGCTTGTTGACTCAATTATAAAAATGTCACCCACCTTGATTTCCTTGCTTGAAACTTGCTCAAGGGTGTCTCTCCTCTTGCTCCTCTTGCCTCTTTTGATTTTCTTCAACATTGACAACAAAATCCTAAATCAAATAGAATTCAAATTGAAAAACCCAAGGACCCAAATGTATGAAATTGGCCCTAGAAAACTTAAACCCATATATTTCCTAAACTCTTTGAACCAAAACCTTTCCAAAAATCCAAATATCAAAACACAAACTTACCTTGAATCTTCACCAAACAATGATTTTCTTGGATCTAATGGAAGCTCTAATATTCCTCTTTATTTTTCCCTTCTTGCTCAACCCCAAAATCCCTCTTGAAGGTTAAGAAAAGTTGAAACCTAACTTAGCCCTCTTTTCTTTCTCTTCTTTTCTCCTACATGACACTCTCTCTCCTCTCTTTTCTCCAATTTTTGTTTTCTCTCTCTTCCAATGCAAGACAAGTCTTTTTCTTCTCCCTTTTATACCCTTAATGAATGCACAATGTATATTTTGCCCTTCCTTCAAAGCCTTAAGACTTTACAACTTAATTGATCTTCCTAAACTACCCCTCTTGCATAAGTTACCAATTTAACACTTTAATTCCCTTATCTTACATCATATTATCTAACTCACATTAACATGCTAATTAATTCTAATATAAATTAATCTAGTAAGACCCCAAATAATCTAATCATGCTTGTTTATAAAGAAAAAAGAATTTGGGGGCTAACACCTCATAGG
>JANSVB020000179.1:945566-964578 GCA_025504935.2 Erythroxylum haughtii
CTTGGAATAGCTAAAGACACTCTTTGATGATCTTTAGCTATTCCTAAAAGTTGAGGAATACCTAATCTTAAGAATAGGTATTCTGATATTTTTATCTAACCAAACAAAAGAATAGTAAAGTTTTAGGAATAGACCAGGAATAGAATTCCTATTCCTGTGAACCAAACATGCCATTAAAGATGAAAATACAAACGAATATGATGCTGATTACAAGTAGCAAATTGACTATAGTTTGATTCTATTTCTTAAACCTCCTAGATCTAATGCAAGACTGGCATTCTACACCAATATGACACTAGCGCTACTTACATTATGTTTTCTCATTTTCAATTTTCTTAAAGCCATATATTCTATCTTTAACAACATATAAAAAAAGTGATCAATTTTGATAATGTATATGATTCATATTGAACAACTTCCTTTTATTACATCTTTATGATTAATCCTCACAAATCTACCTTCACTTGTTTCATTTTTATCCTAGTCACTGGACCTCCAGTTACTTGCAAAGGATCATAAGAATGATTAAAAATAAGTGTTGGTACGAGCTATTCTCCGTCATTTCCTCTCTTCTCAAAAGTATTTATCTTTGAAGCATCTACATCATACAAACATAAATAAGTAATATTAAAACTAGCACTCACATTTATAATGGTTGATTGGCAAATGTAATTTGTAAGTATTATCATTGATCTTCTCTAACACTTAAAAATGTCCAATCTCCTTTGGGCTACAACTTAGACTTCCTTTGTATAAGAAGCCTCTCCTCAAACCCAATCTCTAAGTTCAAAAACAACCTCTATGTGCCCTTATTGACTTGCCTTACATATTGCTATTTCCTTCTCTTTATAATAGCAAAGCATGATATCCAAATTCCAAAGAAAATTTTCCTTATACCTACCATCCATATTAGCAAGTTCGTTAGTAAATAAGATAAGATATCTGTAGGAGTTGAAGGATTAAAACTATACACAACTTCAAAAAAAGAATAAGAGGTAATAAAATGAACTAAAGTATTGTATGCAAACCCAACACTTGGAAAATATTCTTCTCATTATTTTAGGTTCTTTTGAATGAAAGCATGTAACAAACTAGTAAGTGCCTTATATAATAACTTTTAATTTATCCTTCCGTTTGAGAATGTACAACAGTAGAAGAAAAAGGTTTAATCCCTAACTTATTCTATGCAGTACATCACAAACAACTTAAAAACTTAATATTTCTATCACTTACTATGGTTCTAGGCAATCCATGCAAATGTACTATTTCTTGAAGAATAAATCAATAATACATGTTTCATAATTGGTTTTAGAACCTGCAAAAAAGACATCTTACTAAACTTAATAAAAATAAAAAAATATGATAATCTAACCATTTGAGGACCTAAGCAAACCTAGTACAAAATCCACAGATATGTCAATCCAAGATTGATAGGTATAGGTAAAGGTGTACACCAACCATATGAGATTACTTTAAATTTTACTTGCTTATATAATGTACGCCTATCATAAATAAATTGCAAATTAATCACATTTTTAATAAGCCAATAAAAATATCTATAGAATATATCTAAAGTATTTTGCACACCAAAATGTCTCATTAGGCTGCATACTCTCTGACTAGTAGTTCATAGAAAGAACATATAGATGTATACAATTTATCTTTCTTAAAAGAAAAACTCATCATGCTTATAATACTTTCCACATGCACACTTAGAACATATATTTCATACTTGGCCTAAGTTAACATCATTGACACAAAAGTTTTTAATAAAATCAAAGCCAAGTAATTTAGTTTCTAATGAAGTAATGCATACCTTATATATAATCCATAAGCCAGAACATTTTCGTTTCATTATTGTATTTAATCATATAAAGAAAACATTTAAGTAAACTCTAACAATTTTGGATGTCTCTTATCAAGCTTACCCTAGGATTTCAAAATCTTCAAGGATTTGTGGTCAAAATGGATTATGAATTCCTTTGGCCATAAATAGTGTTTTTATGTTCGTAGATTTTTTAAT
Source organism: Erythroxylum haughtii (assembly GCA_025504935.2). NCBI lineage: Eukaryota > Viridiplantae > Streptophyta > Magnoliopsida > Malpighiales > Erythroxylaceae > Erythroxylum > Erythroxylum haughtii. The sequence goes on from JANSVB020000179.1 coordinate 947,590, forward strand.
AATGCATATATCTCCTTGTCATAAGTAGGATAGTGTAATGCAGTCTCAGTAAGTTTTTTTTTAAGTAAGCAATCAATTTGGAATTTTGCATCAAAACAACCTTTATAATAATTCTAGAAGCATCAAATTAAACCTTTAAAAAAATGTCAAAAATAGGCAAAACACAACAAATATGCATTGGCCAAATTGTCTTTTGGAGTATTAAAAGATTTTTAAAGCATATCATCCCATTTAAACTTTTTTTTTTTGACAAATTCATTTAAAGACGTTGAAATATATATAACTTAAGTCTTTTACAAACCATCTACAAAAACTTGCTAATCAATGAAAACTCCTTACCTTATTCACATTCCTAGTTGTATGCTAGTCCCTGACTGCTTTAACCTTATCTTTGTCTACATTTATTCCAAACGAACTTATAACAAAACTAAGAAAAGCAATAGATCCTTTTATTATTTTGTGATGTCAATTACTATTTGTCAAAGAAACAAACTTAATCCAAGCATTTTTTTTTCTTTTGTTACTTGTTAAAAATTAATCATCATTTTATTTTGTTTACAATGTTACTTTTATTATTTTACAATTACTTGATGAGGCCAATTCAGAAGTGTTGTTTCAAAATTGCAAACGTTTACAATTAATATGTGAATGCAATAGAGTTTGAAAGGAATTGAAGTATATTTGAATTCAATCATTCCAAGAAAATGAATAAATTGGAGCAAATTTTTTTGAAAAACTTGATCTTTGTTCGATACAATTTAAAGCATCAATAAAAGTATGTTATTATCATTATTAAGTTGGATATAATTTCTTGTAAACTTTAATAATTTAATTTAATTTTTTTACCTGGACTCTTAATAAAATAAATAGTTTTGTAGATCCAATTTGCCTTGACCATATCGATGTTTTGGCATATTGGGTTTCTGAGGAACTAGATTTGATAGATGAGATTGACTTCAAAGATAATTTTGGAAGAGAAAGTATTAACATGTTATTTGGTGCAATGAATTTGAATGATGGTGACGATGAGAGTCCTCTTCGTAATGATGATTTTGTCCTAAATGAGAATTGAAGTTAATACAATTTAAATGGATATTCGATTGAATAAAATTTTAGGTTTTTGTTTCTCCTCTTTTTTTAATTTCACTTATATTTGATGTATAAGTTAAATTCTCTATATGCAATATAAATATAATTTTAAATGTTATTATTTTAGATTTCACTTCTAGTTGGTTATTTCCTCAACACGAACTTTTGTTGTAAATTATAATGATTAGAGAGTCATAGATATTTATTATTTTTTATTTAATTTTTTGATGTAATTATTATTTTTTATGTGATGAAATTGTACCATTTTAAATACTTTTTATTGTCCTTAAATTTTTATTTGTACAATGATTAAATGATCTTTTTCATATTAATTATGGCTGCTATTTACATGTGAAATATATAAAATATAATATTAATAAAAATAAATAGATTGTTGTTATTTCAATTTTCTATTATTATAATTTTTTGATACATGGTTTATGTAAAATTATAAATTATATAGTATAATATATTGAGGGACTAATTTGCAATTTTAAAAAATTCAATGACTATATTATAAATTTAAAAATTATTCAAAATGATACTTAGTATTGACCGGTATCGATACAGTACAGTGTCAAAATTAAATTCAATATCAGTACCAGTACGGTATTCATAACTTTAGTTGAAATAATTGTTTCAATGTTGTTTGAAGGGTCTTTTAGTTTTTTTTTTAAAAATAAACTTTCTAAATTTAAAGTTATTAAAAAAGACTTTTCTTATTTTTAATTTTTATAGAAATTTTCATTCTAAATGATTTGTTTTCAAATTTATTTTCTGCCAACATGTAAACTTCATATGTTTATAGAATTAAAAGAATAAATCTATTTATGGTATTTTCTTTGTAGTCCACTGTTTTTAGTTTTCTATAGATGTTAACAAAATAAAAAGAAAATGAGCCTTGAAATAAATGGTAAAAGTGCTCCCATATAATCATAAGATTACAATTTTAAGTCACAGAAATTGTCTCTTTGTAAAAATATAATTAAACGATCGTGTACATCATGGCTCTTTCCTAGTCTCAAGTTTTAATCTGATGATGGGAAATTGAGTTCTTAGGGATTATCCAATTTTATGGTCTCACAAAGAGAAATTTATGGCAATCGCAAATGCAATTCATGGCTACAAGTATAATTTGTTATTGCAACTCCCGAAATGAGAGAGAAGCGTCTGTGACGTTAAAAGTCATTAATTATCTTTATTTGTTTTTGTTAAAAAATTTCAGAGGTCAACGGAATAATTTATTAAGAAAAGAAAACGTAGCACTCCATAAATAGAAAAGAACAAAATTGCCCCAATAGTATTGAATTGGAGCACCGTGGTCGATTAAGTGGCATGTCTCTGATCTGGGTGGCTATGATTAATATCAGTGATGTTAAAAGTTAAGAACTTATACCCCAATAGCTGCAAACTACAGATATGTGGACTTGTGTTATAAATTCTGTCTTGAATAATGATTGGTCGAAGTTCTATTTATTCACGTTACGAACTTTCTTTATTTGTCTAACAATGACAAGTAAGCTGTTTTCTAAAGTAATACTAACTCAATAATTATAACCCAGAAAAGTGATGCATTGGAGAACGTCTCTTTTCCAACACAATCCATGACTTGTATTTCACATTGCTACTCGAACTCAACCACATCTTAGTCCTTGTTCTAAAATATTTGTACTTTCCTTTTCCTTTTCCAACACCGCTACAACACCGTTATATATATGCCCACGTTCTTTCGTTATATTCCAACAACGTAGTATCATGAACATGAAAGGAGGGGTCGGAGGAAGGCGTGTTTTCGGTGGCATTGTTCTGATTTTAGTTTTGATTCAATTGGGTGCATGTCGAAATGAGAGACGTGGCAAGGATTTTATTACTTGGGATGATATCCAACTGGGAGAGGATGGAGCAGGATTGAGTACTAGAGATGGAAGCAAAGTAATTGTAGTAGACCAATATGGCGGGGGAGATTCATTAACAGTTCAAGGTGCCATAGATATAGTGCCAGATCATAACACACAAAGAGTGAAAATCTTTATCCTTGCTGGTGTTTACAGGTATATAACGTGCATGTCAAACCATACTTTTACATATATTCAATCTCTGTCTACTGTGTATGTATATATGTGTATAATGTATTAACTCCGTATAGAAGTAGGAAATTATGTTGTAAACCCCTCGCTTACTTTAATAGTTCAGTTAATTTTCGTTACACCGGGTTACTATGACTATGAAGCGGATATTTATCTTACTTCGCCCACATATTTTCTCCGATCTTGGTTATATAAATTCTATTGGATCGAAGCTGCATAAGTTGACGCTATTTTGGTGTCTTACATAACCAAGTTTCATGTATGCAGGGAGAAGGTGGTTTTGCCGAAAACGAAGCCTTATATCTCATTCATTGGCGACGAAAGACGAGTTTATGATACCGTAATTACTTGGAACAATAAAGCATCTGATACTGATGAAAATGGTGCTCAACTTGGAACCTATAGATCAGCATCAGTCACCATAGAATCTGATTACTTTTGCGCAACTGGGATTACTTTTCAGGTCAGATACTACTTTTTATTTATTTATTTCAACTCAGTTACTGCATGTGTGCTTTATTAATGGTAAGTTGATGGGGGTGATAACAGAATACAGTGGTAGCACAACCTGGAGCAACTGGAATGCAGGCAGTGGCTCTACGAGTTTCTGGCGATATGGCCTTTTTCTATAGAGCGAGGATCTTAGGGTCACAGGACACACTCCTAGATCAGAGAGGATCACACTATTACTATCAATGCTACATTGAGGGAAATATTGACTTCATATTTGGTAGAGGAAGATCACTTTTTAAGGTAAGATACAAGCTATGCAAGAAGTATTAAACAGGTTTCTTTTCTTTTCTTTTTTTAATCTTAATGAGAACTTATACATTGATGTTTTTGGAGCAGAACTGCAACCTTCATTCAACAGCTCAAAGCTCTGGAGCAATTGCCGCTCACCACAGGGATTCACCAGATGACGACACAGGCTTCTCTTTCGTAGAATGTAAAATCACAGGAACTGGAAATATTTTTCTTGGGAGAGCTTGGGGGGATTACTCAAGGATAATATATGCAAACACTGACATTGATAATATTATAATACCTAAAGGATGGAGTGATTGGGACTTGCCTTACAGACAGAAGTAAGACTCTTCTTTTGCTCAATTTGATAAATTATGCAAATTCAGACTTAACAGAAAACTAAACGAATTTATGCAATGCAAGCGCAGGACTGCAGTTTTTAGCGAGTATAGTTGCAGAGGAAGAGGAGCTAACACACGTGGTCGGGTTTCATGGCGAAAGATATTCACGTACGAGGAAGTTAAGCCCTTTCTGGGCATGGAATTCATAGAAGGAGACCAATGGCTCAAATTATAGCTTACTCCCTCTTCATTGAAATCGTCTTGTCATATACGTCTCTTTTATTTTTCCAACTCATTCTTTGAACCACTTAAAAGAGCAAGTTGTAGGAATTTTTTTCTATTGTATAGTCTAAATGGGCACAAAGAATACATGTAGTGAGAAGCCCCCTCTACTCTTTTAAATGATGTTTATGCATCAATGTTTCCACTTTAGTATCTATTTAATTTCATTCGTTTATGAGGCCGGTAAGATTGGTCTCTTGGATATATCCTAAGCAAGAAACTTGTGCTTCCGAACTTAGCAAGAACAACTCATTATTTTCTTTGCCGACTTTGTCGCTCTTTATGTTGTTGGAAGAGGAGCTTTAAGTTTTAGATAAAACGCCACTTGTTGGATTAATGTTTTCTTCCTTGTTGCTGGTTGGACTCGACTTTGTGGCTCTTCATGTTGTTTGGAAGAGGAAAATACAAGGCAAAACTAAGCTATTCTCTTTTGTTCATATCAAGAAATTACAGAGATATAGAAGATTGAGGTAACTTGACTTTTGACTATGTCAATGCCATGTTGTTATTACGTAAACACATAGATTAATATCATATTTAAATCTAGACTCTTGACGTACTCGATTCTTTAAACATAGACAAAAAGATAATGAAAACATCTCCAACACCTATAGTATCCGCGCTCTGCTCCTTCAACTCTACAGGCAAAAATCGAAATAAAAAAATGTCAAATATATAATTGTCCAAAAAAAATTTATGAACTCTGTATTAAATGGATCGATCCTACATGTCACTTTACCGCAAGGATCTACTTATTTTAATTAATATAAATTAGTTTAAATAAAATTTTCTAGTTTTTAATAAAAATTAATAATTTTTTATTAAATTAGGGTAAAGTTAAATTATTTTAATTAAACTATAGCTATTATAATTAGTTTGGAGTAAACAAAAATAAAAATTAATTATCATTAATTTATGTTTAATAAAAATAAGTAGATTTCTGTTACATAAATGTAACAAAATGAGACTCATATAAGAGTAATAAAAATATAAATAAAAGCATACAAATCTTCATTTATTTAGAATTTAAATTCAATAATTTAGAAACATGAACGGTAGGCTTTAATTTGTATTCTAATGCAAATGCACTTAATATATATGATGTATTATTTTAATAGTTTAATGATCTTTATTAATTTTGTTTAAATCCGTTGAAACTTGATTAAACCTTTCAACTTAATTTTAACGCTTTCAGGCTCTTGATTCAATAATATGATTTGGTTCTCAATTAATGACCATCGTTGTTAATATTACTTAAATTACCCAAGTGCACCTTAAACTAATAGTATTTTAGATAATAATAATTATGAATATCACTAAAATGATAACTTCATAACTAATTATATAATTTTCTCTATAATGTCATGTAGAATAAGTCATACTATCTTTTTCTGTTAACTTTCTATAAGCTTGCAATTATGAGAAATACATATTAACAAAAAAGGGCATATTTTATTAATAAAATAAAATTTTCATAGTTGATTTGATCTGATTAATTTCTTTTTTCCTCCAACCTGTTTCATTTCTCACACACTTACTCCACTTCCATCCGAAACCCATGCACATGCCCATAAAACCATGTTGGAAAGAAATAGTACCTAGGAAACTTACAATGACTAGGATGTCAACGCCATTTAGTGTAGATTATCAGGCTTACTATTCTCTAGTCACCTAAACCATGTTTTTATACGTTGGAAGTAAAAACAATAGCTATAGCACGACAGGGAAATAAAGGCTAGAAGAAAACTTTTTAATGCGAGAGATAACAACTGATTTCCATTATACGAAATGACAAAGCAGGTGTCTGTAGGCATACAGTAGAATAGAAGATACTAACTAAAACTAGAAAATAATGAGTAAAACATATCCCAGTAACTTTTCCAATTTCAGTAGAAAATTTTAACTAAAAACAAATGTTATTAATCAGAAAATTAGTAAAACCTCTAACAAATACTCATTGAAAAGTAAGAATTGAAATACAAAAATAAAACACTAAAATTTTGAAATACTATTGTTCAACATTCTGCCTTGTTGCTTCAAATTTTGGAACTCCCGTCTTCATTCTAAAGTATTCGTACTTAGCACATGGTTTACTCATCTCGCAAAACTTCACTGTGACGTGATCGATCTTTCAACTACCAAATTACAAATAAAATGGTAACAATGTCTATAACTTGGATCTACTCGGATAAGATCACTACAAGAAGAATTCCGTCGGTAAAATTAATTACCGACAGAATTGCTCCATTGGCAAAGTTTACCGACAGAATTATTCCGACGGTAAACTGAAGTTAATATGATCACAAAGTTTTCATATTTACCAACAGTGTTAGTGTTTCCGTCAATAAATTAGATTGTTTTTTCCAACGGTATTATTTATTCCCTCAGTAATTAGAAGTAAGAATTTTTTTTAACAAATCCTGCATTAAATTTGATTTTATTATCTTATGATAAATACATAATTTCAAGAGTTATGAATTATCTGTATATTATAAATTAGTTTGTATAAATATATAATTTGTTTAATCAGGAAGTTAATTAATGATGTAAAATTAAAATTATCTTAATTGATCATATAAATATTATAGTGTACATAACTTATGTTTGTAATAAAAAACATTACAACAATCATAACCTAATGTCGTGGTGATCGTGGTACTCTGAGCTGCTAAGCCTCCCCTTCAACTGCTATATCTCCTGTCTTAGCTGAGTCATATGCTCCATCTCCTATCTCATCTGAGCCATCTGAGTCATCTGCTGATTCACGTGAGTCATCTGGTCCATCTGCTCTTTCATGTGAGTTATCTAGTCCATCAATATATGCACTGTGGCTCGAATCTCGATGACTTTATTAGTTTGCGTTAGTCTAGTAGACGCTGCTGTATTGGACATGGAGGATTGCAAATAATATGTATTCGCAAATGAACTTAACCCGAATATCCTTCCACGACAGTCCCTACCACCCACAACATCAAGATACGTCCGAGTCTCATCAACAGATTGTTCCTCCTGAGATTGTTGTTGAATGGTTTGTTGTATTTGATCCTATTATGAAGTAATATTTACATTAGTAAGGGATTATTATTAAGAAATAATAATAATGCATTAATTTCACAGACATTCAGTTCTCTACATCGGCTGTTGATGAATGTCACACCGTCATGCTTCTTCGTGTGAGTGTGCAAAAATAGCTTAGTTGGTATAAGCCTGATGCTCAATGATTTTTCCTACATGTATAACCTAAATTATTAGATGTGAACTATAATTTATAAAAATTTTGACATAGTTTCCTCTTTTTTATAATATTTCCTCTATTGAACAAAGAAAATAATTCAACACAACCATATATGGCATCCGGCTTTTATACCATTATCATTATCTATTATACAACAAAGCAAAACATTTATAAAATAAGTGTGAAGTTTAGATACTTACAAGTCTATATGCATGCTCGTGGTGGGTTATTGATCCTCCCGTATGTACGGTGAGACTCTCTCCCTTCGAGCCTCCACATCTGTTAGTGGAGTTACGTCCTAGGATGGACATTGCCTCAAGTGATACCCAATACTCCTGCCAACGACTCCATACTTCCTACGAAATATAACGCGGTCCTGCACTAACCTTGTGTATCGCACCAATAAAGTCACGATAACGTGTACGAGCTCACTTCTCATATACTTTATGTATGGTGGCATCGAAACTAGAATCCCAGAAAAATTCTTTCTGAAATAAGATGGAAAAAAATTAAACTACTATATATAATGTAATAATATTTATCTAATTGGTGTATATAATTCAATATAAAAAGAAAATTAATTTTTATTGTACCTCAAACTCCTGAAAGTAAAATCTCTTTGTGACCTCAGAGATTTTCTTCCACACGTAACCCTCAGGATCAATCTTTTCTTTAAATGTAGAAGTCATATTTCTGAAACACAATCCAGATGAAACAAACCTAATATAAGAAGTAATTTTATACAATGAAACAACTGATAAACCTATAACTTAATTATAAACAAATGGTTTTTTAATGTGATTTCACTTACAGCTGATTGACAACTGATATGTGTTTTCTTCCATCAGATCCCTCAACTTCAGGCTAGCGCACGTCTCCTTCATTCGATAAAGCGATATTGGATGATATATGAGTTGAGAATGGGGATGGTGTAGCATGAGGAGCAGTAGGTGATGCATCATCTATAACTATAGGCACTGGAGAGGGAGAAGGTGAGTCAGTGCTAGCTGCAGACTGTGATGATCCACCTACATAGTAAGTTCCTCCGATGGGAACTCTAAACCTAGGCCGCTGTACTTCATGCTATCTCTTTGGTCTCATATTTATTTAAGATAAAAATAAATGGAAGAAAATTTTAAAGCATGACTATGAATCTTTTGATATGTTTAAAAAGTTTAAATATTTGGTTAAAAAAGAAAGAAGTTTTCATATTAAAACTTTTAGAATTGATATAGGCGGAGAATATAATTTTAAGAGCTTTTCTAAACTGCAAAAAATTTATCACCCTCTTATAATCCTAATATCTCCCTAATAAAATATAATAGCTAAAAGAAAGAATCAAACAATCCTAAATATAGTGAGAAATAGGTTGAAAACCAAAATGGTGCCTAAGTAGATTTAGACGGAAGCTGTTGTATGGATGGTTTATCTTTTAAATTTTAGTCCTAAAAAGTACTTGATATATGTCACTCCATAAGAAGCATAGAGAGGAGTGAAACCTTTTGCATCATAATCAAGAGTGTTTAGCTCTATTATCTATCTTAATGTTCTAAAGCAAGAAAGGTCCAAACTTGATGATTGAAGTAATTTGTTTTTATTATATATAATAAGAACTCAAAAGGGTACAAGTTTTTCAATCCAAGTAATGAAAATATTGTTATCAATGCAGATGTTAAATTTAATGGAAAAACATTTTGGGATTAAATCCCTAAATAGAGGGATCTTATGATTTTTCTATAGTTTGAAGATTAAGAAGAAAATGAGGTAGTTTAAGATTCCAAAATGATTTTTTTTCATTAATCTCACCAATCCCATCATCTTAAGCATTATCATCCACATCTTTACTAATAAGTATAGGACTATCAGGATATTAAAGACTTATCAAAATTTATGATAATCGTATCTTATTCTGTCTACTTACAGATATTGTTTCTTTAAATTTTAAAGATGTTAGTAAGAATGAGAAATGGATTCATACAATGAATGAAGAAATTCAAGCCATTAAAAAGAATGATACTTGAGAATTTATTTCTAATATAAGAGATTATCATGTAATTGGATTCAAACGAGTATATAAAAAATAGAAAATCCCAATGGTGAAGTAAAGAGATACAAGGTAAAGCTTATAGTTAAAGAGTATAAGTAAAAACAAGGCATTGACTATAAAGAGGTTTTCGTCTATATTGCTCGCCTAGAAGCAATCTATCTATTAATATGTCTTATAGCAAAAATCATTGGATAATTAATCAATGTTAACTCTAATTTCCTTAATGATTATTTATATAATGTCCTAATATAGTTTGTATTAAGGTATGATATCCTTTATATTCAACAATAATATTCCAATTTTTACCTACCTGTAATAAATGGTGATGGTATTTTTCTTAATTTATTATAGGTTATTTGATTATTGTAATTTTTAATTTATTTTTAACATTTTTCCTTAATAAAGGTGAAAGTCATGCGAAGAACTTCTACTTCAAAAAGGATGGCTTTAATTTTATCTTAATATGTTTAAATCTTTTCCTAGTAGTACTTTTATAAGAAATGTGTCTTCACACTATTTAAAATCTAAAACCTTATTGTACTTAATATTTGATAAAAGCTCAATACTCCTATCTTTAAATAAAAGGGGTCTATTACATTATGTAATGATATTGCTAATATTAAAATTGGGACAACATCTTATATGCGTTCATTATTTTCATCTAAACTAAATTCTTCTTCTTTATGTATCTTAAGTGCTTTTAGTACATCACATTTTTATGACTCGATTATATGGTAATCATACTAACACTTAAATTGCACAAAATGGACTCACTCATTAGAGATATGTTGAAAATTTAGTGGTAAAAGTAGAGCTACTTCAAATAAGAGAATGTAGGCTATGATTTTTTATGTATTGGTACCAAAAAGAACAGCAATCCAAGCTTTAAACTCCTTATCTACATAAGATACATTAAGATGATATGTCTCCTCCACAATAAGATCATAAGTTAATACTAAGGAGCTTTTGTTTTAATTCAAAAATGCTTATGTCACATTTTACAAGGACTTTATTGAAAATTTGGTAGAATTTCTCCTATAAAATGGGCATCCCCCTTTTCAAATAAGGGTCCTCCTGTTATAAAAATACACTTCTATATCGACTAGTAACCACAATTCAAATTGAGTCCCCAAACTATATGTCAATTCTCAATTCAGTCCCTTTTAAGTAATAATAATTACCATTAGTTTTAGAAACAAAATAATTTGGATCAAGAAAAGATTTAGTAAGAAAACTTTATTGATGTATCTTTTAGAAAGTAATTTGATCCAAAGGAATTCAATGTCCATCATTTGGTGCACTAAGACTTTTTACACCAAAAAAATCAAACAAATATGCCAATGTGTAATATAGTTTCAGTATACTTCGTAATCATACCAACATGAATGAGAAAATAAATTGTAGTAATATATAGTGATATCTTTATTATTTGATTGTTCCATGTATTATTATCGGTCTTCGTTTCTCATTTGATGCTAAATTTCAATAGAAAATTCCTTTATGAGATGAAAATCTTATATCCTCTTATGTCTTAAGAATACCTATTTGTACTTTGAAAATTCTTTTATATCATGAGACATGGAAATAAGACTTAATATTAACTTTGTATATGTCCCTGTACTTGTTTTGATTTAATTACTTAAGATTAATACATATTTTAATAATTTGTATCTTTATGATATGCTATGAAATAATGCATACAAAAAAACAATAATCTTTATTACTATGCAATGATGATCATCATATAATAAATGATGCAATCCAATTACATTAAGTGAAAACTTAAATTAGAGAAAAATTAAAATCTAGGCTAATTTTTAGCATAAAACACTTTAGCATACTCATGTTAGTAACATTTCCCTTATAAACATTAAGGCATAGTCCTTTAATTAGTGGATTAACATTTAATTAGTGGATTAAGTTAAATTTGAAATATTAAAGATCAAAAAGGTTCTATTTGAAAATAAAAACATAATTCTTCTTCATAAATAAACATTATATGCTTTAGATAAAAAAAAATATAATTGTGCATTTCAAACTCCTAAAACATTAAAATAACTAAGAGAATGTTATTAAAAAATACAACTATTTTTTGCACCTGGATTGTCTTTATTCTTCTTTGTTCATAATCTAATTAGCTTCATCTTCTTTAAGATGATCATTTATATACTTGATTTCTTTACTTAATTTTCAAAGATCACTTGATACTCCACTTAATTAATACTCTCTACAAAGTATTCTTTGATTCTATTTGAATTCATGAACCAACATAAAATAAATTTGTTTGCATAAATATTACATTTGCTAGTTCTAATATTGATTTTTCTTTTTTAAATAATGACAAAATATAGTATAATATTAAAAATAATGAAAACCATATCATTTATGTATAACTCCCCATATATCAAAACTTCAACTTAGTTTATGCATAATTAACTTTATAAATTTACTACCTCCAAAATAGGTTTATCAATTTTTATTCAGACAACAATTTATTGAAAATGAGCAAAAGATAAAGATAAGCAAGTGAAGTACACGAAAAAATTCCTTCATTCGTATACCCTTAAATTTCTCCAGTACTCTTTGATTCACTATAGAATTAACTCAATCCCATACACAAACATTTACATATCCATCATTTTGTACATGAAACAAACAATAAATCAACCACGGTTTTATCAACAACAATTGAAGAGCATAAACGTGGGCATACCTTCACCAACAGGGCAGCTCGACGATTGGAGAGGACGGCAGCAACGGTAGGAGAAGACACGGGCGAATGCTAGGGAGAACAGCGACGAACACTAAGGAGGAAGGTCGGGTCGGGTCGGGTCGGGGGGGGCATTATTTTTAAAACCCTTCAACAGAAACGACTTCGTTTCATTATTTTTAAAAACCCTTCAGTAGAAATGACGTTTTTTCGTTATTATTAAAACCTTCCAGCAACAAAGAAATGATGTCGTTTATGTTTAAACCAAACAATGTTGTTTCCTTATTATTAAAACCTTCCAGCAATAAAGAAACGGCGTCGTTTATGTTTAACCCTAACAACGTCGTTTCCTTATTATTAAAACATTCCAGCAATTAAGGAATGACGTCTTTTATGTTTAAGATAAACGACGTCGTTTCTTTAATTCTAAGTCATTTAACGAAACGTGTCGTTGTGTTACACCAAATGACGTTGTTTCGTTAAATAAAACTAGATGAAGGACAATGAGGTATCGATAGCAACTTTACCAACAGATTACGGACGAAAATTTCATCGTTAAACTCATTTTCTTAGAATTTTTGCGACGGATATTGCTACCGCCGCCTCATGACAAGAAAAAGAAACTGCAGTCATTTCTATTCAAATTTAATCTACGCGGTGTTGATTTTGCATTAATTTGTCAAGGCATGGAATTTTTCTAACCTGCAGTTAACGCCAACAGTATATCATATATAGTATTGGAAAGTCAAAATGAAATTCGACAAGCTTCCTGTCAGCTTACTGGGAAGAATCCTAAAATATGACCAATGTGATGACGAAGCTTCTTTTCTCGTATATAAGCTTAATATGATAGAAATTGTTGATTTCAAAAAATCTTTCTCAACATAAGCAGTTGCATTACAATCAGGTTTGGTGTATAGATATTCGAGTTGACCCATTGTATTCAAACTTCAAAGGCTTGTGGTTAAATATATATAAAAAAACTCAGGCCTCAGGCCACACGCAAATCTGGCTAAGATTCCCTAAATTTTAACAATTAATATGTTAAGCCGAAAGTCGTTTGGTTTTTTGAAGAACGACTTCGTAAACCTGAATGAATGGGTTGTTTGACTTGACTTATCAGGATCTGAGATGAAGGTGATAAGAAAATCTTTGTTGTAAAACACCAAACATGACAAAGTCCAGGGATTAAACGAGCTTTAGGTACCGATACAGATATTTAATTACGAAAGACAACCAAAATGAGCTTGATGACGACTGTTCATTAACCATGTACCAGACGAATATGCATAACAGGAGTTCAGATAAATTTGTGACATTAAATAAAATGTCAACAATTTAACTCCTTTTGAGTTAATAAAAATATAAAATAAAATTTTAATTGAATGATTTATATAAAAATATTGAAAATCTAATTGTATTGACAAAAATCATTTTTACGTTCAAAGTCACCAAGACAAAGCTCGATTTTTTTTTTCCCTAACGTCAGAGAAATTTATATTGTTAGACTAAGGGCATCTCACAACATAAATACTAGCTAGCTTCTTTGAATCTTGCTTCAAACAAGATTGAAAGATACAAACAAGTTTATTTTATTGATAATATCAACTTTTATATTGTTAATTATATGCTTGTTGATAAAACGAAACTTCTTCGACGCCTTGGACAAGCAAAGCCTAACTAAACACTTCGATAAGACATTTGGGTGACTGAGTCTACCAACTAATTATACGTGATGTAAATTTCTTGCAGTTTAATTAAGTTTACGTAGACAATCTTGGCGACCCATGACATTAAGTAATATATAATATACATGACATTACTTCAAACTATAAAATATTTCTTTAACGTTTACAAACGAGCTGTCTACGACCTTAGTTTTCAAAGCCAATATTCCACATTTTGAATGGGCATCCCTTCATGGTGCACGTTTCGAATATATATATATTATTGAAGTAATGGGAATATTGGTCCCTGCCAAACGCGTGTATAATCACTGGCTTGCAATTGGTATATATAATAACATTGCGTGCGAGAACTAGAATTGGACAAGCAGGCTAAGATATCCAATGTTTCCTCTTCTGGATAAAAATTTGCAAGGGAAGCTTCGTAAACTTGGTCTCCGTTAATAATGTTTTTAATTCCAATTGGTCATATTTTAGGATTGTATATAATGCATATTTTAGGATTCCAATTGGTCATAATTGCATTAAAATATAATGCAATTCAATTTCTTACAACACATATCCTCAAATATAAAAATAAGAAACTTGATAAACTTGTTATACTAATTTCCCAGGCAAGAAAAGATGTAACATAACGCTTTATATATCAATCTTATTTTCAAAATATCTAATTTTGAAATTTTTGAAAACTTATTAAAATTTTAAAAATTACATATTAAATATTTTTAAAATTAGAACTTTATTATTTATTTTCCTAAATTAAAATAGAGATCAACATTGAGAGTCGAGTATGAACTAGCTAATGAAATAATGATGAGCGATTGTCCTGAGCTTCAGTGCTCTTATGTTTGTTTTGTTTCATTGCCAGTTATACAATAGATTCCTGTTCTCGTCATGCAAAAGACAATCTGCTCTACCTGAGTTGAACTAGAGGAACTTACACATGTATGGACAGTTAATTAGTGACAGAAAACAAGAGATGGAACTCGAATTTAATGTAATAAATGTTGTTGAGTATATTATTAGTCAATATCACATTTAACTTGAGCACAGAACTGTATTTTCATTTAGTTAACACAATATCATTTATTAAGACTGCTTTAGAGTCGTAGAATATTGATCTTAATACATATTGGTACTTGCATTTGGTGAGAACATTAATGCAGACGATCGTCGACATTACACAAGGAATACTACTAGTTTCTGTTCGTGTATGCTTTTATGCTTAATACGTTTCAAATTTTGGGATCGAGCAATCGTTTATACATATATATATATCCTTTCGTTACATCTACTTGTCACATATTTTTTTTTTGGTACGTCAAATCACATAATTATATAATATTCGTTTCTAGACATTTGAAAGTGAGAAGATGTCCAATTTTCTTTATTTTAAGGTCAACCCAGTAGTTACGCACTTATGTATATTCTGGTTTTGGATTAGTTGATAAACTCCGTCAACCTAGATTATTATACGTATGTAGGGCTGTAATATAAAATAAAGTTTTGCGCCTATAAATAGGATGCTATGTTTCAAAAGCCTCAACAACAACCACCAGCAAATAAAAAAACACTAAAGAGATGAATTCTCCAAGTTATTCCCTGCACTCATTTCTTCTTGTTCTTCTTTTCTCGTTCCCTTTGATAGCTTCAGCTAACCCTCATTATCAGTTTATTCAATGCCTTCTCCAAAGATCAGGAGATCCCACTACCATTTCCAAGCTCATTTACACCCCCAACAATCCATCTTATTTATCAGTCTTGGACTACACTCAGCAGGACCTGAGGTTTAATAATACTTCCACTCCTAAACCTCTTTTCATAGTCACCCCAACAAAAGTTTCCCACATTCAGGCCGTTGTTCTTTGCGCCCGCAATGTTGGGTTGGATCTTAGGATTCGAAGCGGTGGCCATGACTATGAAGGTCTTTCTTATATTTCTGTTCTCCCATTCGTCATCCTCGACATGATTAATATGACTTCCATTAACGTTGATGTAGCAAATAAGTGTGCATGGGTGCAAGCTGGTGCAACACTTGGCGAACTCTATTATCAACTCGTCACCACAGACAGAACTCTCGCTTTCCCAGCGGGAGTTTGCGGAAGTGTTGGAAGTGGCGGCCACTTTAGTGGTGGAGGGTACGGCTCGTTGATTCGAAAGTATGGCATTGCTGCTGATCACATAATCGACGCACAGATAGTTGATGTTAACGGAAGGCTCCTCGACAGAGCCTCGATGGGAGAAGATGTGTTTTGGGCCATCAGAGGTGGCGGAGGGAACACTTACGGTGTTGTTGTGGCATGGAAGATAAATCTGGTTTCAGTTCCTTCAAATGTGACTGTGTTCAAGGTCCAAAGAACCGTGGAACAGAACGCAACCAAACTGGTCTACCGGTGGCAGACAGTAGCAAATGAGGCTCCTGATGAGCTTTTTATATTAGGTGTGATGGGCAAAACTAATTCTAGTCAAGTGGGAAGCACAGCAGTAAATATAACATTCTATGGAAATTATCTCGGTGGCATGGACGATCTTCTCCAATTGATGAAAGAGAGGTTTCCCGAGCTTGGCGTAGTTAAAGAAGATTGCACTGAAATGAGTTGGCAAGGATCCAACCTCTTCCTCACTGATTTCCCAGCCAATTCATCCCTGGAGCTTTTGCTTTCTCGCACCCTCTTTAAAGTAAGGACAAAGGCGAAAGCTGACTATGTCAAGGAACCTATCCCTGAAGCTGCACTGGATAAGCTCTGGAAAATGTTCTACGAGGTGGAG
>JANSVB020000179.1:1005323-1015477 GCA_025504935.2 Erythroxylum haughtii
AGGAGATGAAGACAATGATGAAAAATGAAGTAGATTGATGGACGAAGGGTGAGAGAGAGAGATGAGAGGTAGTGTCAGAAGTGTCGGCTCTTCTCCCCAAAAAACTACTCTTAACCTAATTTGGCAGGTTTTTAAACGTTAGGTCAATGGGTCGGGTTACACAGTGAGAGAGCTTTTCAAAAAAATGTTTGAGTTTTCGACATTTCGCCGCGATGATAGGTACGTTCGCCATGGCGTACTTTTTCCAAAAAGTTTTGCGTGTATTTTGGGTCCCTCGCCGCGGCGAACTTTTCCTAAAAACTCAGCCTGGATTCTTCATGTGAACTTTTTATGGTTCCTTCGCTGTGGAGTATGAATTATTTTTCACCACGGCGAACTTTTCCCAAAAGTTCAGCCTATATTTCTTAATGCTTCGTCGTGGTGACAGAAACTTTGCCGCAGCGAAGTTTCCCTATAACGCTTGTCTCCTATTGACTTCAATTTAACACATTGACTCCCTTTTCCTTAAGGTTCCTACAATCAACAATAGCAATTTGCAGTATCAATTGTTCTCAGAAAAATTAAGTAATGCAATTAATACCAATTTGTAACAATTTTTACTATCAAATTGCATAAAATAAAAATGCACACCCAAGGGTTAATTTAAGCGCAAAATCAAGAATTAAGAGTCAAAAAGTATAGTAAAAGCCATGAAAGTGTCGCCAATTTATATAATAAACTTGGGCTCAATCAATAGGTAATCAATACTGAATTGTTGGGACCCGATCTCAGAACCGGATCCCAACTGAAAAAACGAAAAGCAGAAAACGAAAAGAACGGTGAATCGAAAGGCGAAATACAAATCAAACGAACGGATCGGCAAATCGGAGCACAAATTGCGGAAGCGAAATCAAAGTAAACGTGTGCGGAACGGAATTCATAGAGTGAAGGTCAAATGCTAAAGCGAAAACGAATACGAATCAAATGCGAAAAGCCGACAAAAATATGGTGAATATGGAAGTGTGTTTTCATGACTTATCTAAAGGACCAATATGATTGTTTTATTTAGATGACAAGGCTTTTAAGTGATTTTCGGAAAGTGTTCATGAAATTGAGATGGGAAGTTCATGATGAATTATGATGATTTGATTTAGTATATCCAAGTGTGCGATGCGAATCAAAAGGCGGAAGAATCGAACGCAATTCAAACAAACGGTTCGAAACGAACTGAATCAAATTCCGACATCTGAAGCGTACAACTTAGGAAAAACTAAAATAGCGATGGAGACCCTAAGACTAAAACATCCGAAAATCCAGTATTTTTTTTTACTCATTAATCAAACTCATACAAGGCAATCTTATTTCCTTTTTCTTGGAAATTATCTTCAATCAATTTTTTTTTTCAAATCATAAATCATCCATCTCAAATCCAAAGTTTTCAGAATTACAATACATCACACTCTTTTATAAACACCGTTTCATAATTCATCACATCCATAACCAAATCAACAATCATATCTCAATTCCATAAACAATTTCATAAAAGTTGGGGTCCAACATGAATGATGCGATATATGGGATTTGATTCTGAATGAAGTGGTATACAAAGTTGAATAATATGAAATACTTGTGAATTTGGTTAAATACTTGTGATATCTGTGTTCTGTTTCGAGTAAGCACATCGATAATGGTTCACTCACTGAGTTTGCAAAACTCATCAAATTTGCAAATATTGATTTTCAGGTTCATAGGAGGTCTAGCTACTCTAGTTGAAGTAGCTTCTGCATTTGGACATGGGTCAATGTCGGGATCAATTGTACCTACAAATGTCTTAGTTGTGTTGCACCAAGAATTATCTCTCAATTGTTGTATAATGTACATGTGAATTTTATAAATGAAATGACATTTGAGACTGTATATGTTTGTAATTGAAATGCGACAAAATGATTGTGATTGAATATGATTGTGAATGAAATGATTCAAAATGAAGATTTAAAATGCTTTTGATTTGAAATGATTAAAATGTGTAATGAGTTGATATGTCATACCTTAAAAATTTGGAAATGCGACCATCTTAACATGCCTTGTTGTAGAGTATGTTTCTGAATATCCTTCAATATGTCAGGCATATGCTTTGTGGGAGTGGTATGTTATATTAAACCTTTTATGAAATCTTAAACAAGGATTTGTGTCTTTGATCATTAAAAGTAGCCAAAAGGTGCAAATTGTCCTCATTAATTTCCCAAAATACCTAAATTAGTTCCTTTCATTATCTATGATTATTACATTACACTTTAGCCTATAAGATGTCACAACTAAGTAATTTGGAACCACCAAAAAAAATAATTTCTTTAAATATTAACTAAATTTGCAAGTTTTACTTTAGCATTCCATAAAATATCTAAATAAGCCTCTATTATTATCTATGTTGCCACTTTTGTACCTTGTCAAAGATGCAACAAGCACTATTGTGGTAACATTAGAGTGCAAAGTGATACCAAAGATAATAATAAAGACTTATTTATACTTTTTGTGAAATGATGAAGTACAAATGACACATTTAGTTTTAAATATATGAAATTAACATATATTATTATCATTAAAATTACATTCTAGTATTTCAGTTGGCCCAACACTTGAGTTTTTATAGATAAAATCCCTTTAAATTATTGCCTCAAGGTTTGACTCATAAGAGTTCATAATGACTATATTCATAAATTCATGGATTTTATTAACAAAAGGTATGACTATCTCTTAGAACAAAAGAAATATTTGTTCGTTTCTAGTCATACATGGACTCATTTTCTGTTTATGGTTCTAGAACAACGTCATGCTTTTCAATAGTCAACACTTACAAGCCTACATATAGGGGTTATGGCACATAACAAAGGAATTTTCTCCCAGGCCCATTGACTGTTTAACCGGGCCAAGTTCTTATCAAGTCTGCATCTTCAAAACCCAGCCTACTGCCACGCAGTTTCCAGAAGCAAGGCACTGCCATAAGTAGCTTTCCCAACTTCCATCTTCTAGCTTCTTGTTGTTCATCCTATCAGTTGTCTGATAATCAAAGTTAGAAATGTCCATAGTTCCAGTGGGTGACCAGAGGATTGGAAAACCTTCGTCTCTGGACTTGTGGGATTCAGAAGATTTACTGTCTCTTGATCTTTGGGACCCATTTCAAGGCTTCCCCTTACCTTCCATAATCTCCACACACTTCCCCTCAATTTTCCCCTCTCTTGAAACCCAAGTCAACTGGAGAGAAACCCCCAACGCCCACGTGTTTAGAGCTGTATTTCCTTCATCCAACAGGGAAGACGTGCTGGTTTACATAGATGATGACAATATGCTTCAAATTAGCACAGATGACAGCAAGTTCATGAGCAAGTTCAAGTTGCCTGAAAATGCTAAAAGGGAAGAAGCCAAGGCATCTATGGTAAATGGCGTGCTCACCCTCATTATTCCTAAGGTGGCCATGAGGAGCCCTAATGTTAGAGTTATTGAAATCTCTGGTTCTGGCTGAGGTATTTAATTAAGCCCTAGGCCTGCGTTCTGACTTCTCTCTCTCTTTCTGTGTGTGTGTACTGTGTAGTGTCCCTGTGTGTTTTTGTGCGTACGAGTGCTGTGTGTTTGACGGTCGAGTGCAGGCGTATTGATGAAATTTGTATTAAATGCTACTACTGATGTGGTGTCTTATGAATAAATAAATGTTATGTTATATCTAATACGAGAGTCCAGATTCTTGCGGTTTTTTTTTTTGTGGCTAATAAATTTCAGTTATTTATTTATGTGAATTCTGCGTGGATCTTACGTGGGTCTCATAAAATAAATAATTGAGATTTCATAAGACAGAATAAGATAGAGTAACATTAAACAGCGAATCTTGTCTCCTAACATGGCATGTGGTTTCTTTCTCCAATTTCGAAAAATATATGATAAACATTTGTAAAGTTTATCGTATAGGATCATCTTTTTTCTTCTCTATGCTTGAGTCTATTGCCACCTCCAAACACTTTGTTGCCCAAATCAACAAAACGTTCGATAAGTAATGAGCAGGTTAATTTAATTAACTATAATTATCCAATATGCTATTGAAATTAAAATAACAATAAGGTTAAAAGACATAAGCCTTCAATATAATTTTAAAAATTTTAGAAATATTCTTTAATCTTTAAATTTTTGAATTTTTAGATTTTTTTTAGATGAAATATATTAGTAGACATGAATTAATTAAATATTACATGAATTAGTTAAATGTTATTTATAATCCAATTTTAAATTAAAATTAAAATAATTAAATTTAACATAAATAAAGAATTTATTATAATTTTATTTAATTATTAATTTAAATTATATTTAATTGAGTTAATTAATAACATTATATTTATTATAATTATATTTAATTATTGATTTAAATTATATTTAATTGATTCGAGTTAGGTTTAAAAGTTGAGTTAATTAATGACATTTGATTAGATTATATTTAATGTTTATTTTACATGTATTTTATTGTTAATTTTAATTAAAATTTTGAAAGAAATATTTTTAAAAAAACTAAAATTTTGAAGGTTTTTTTAAAATTTTAAAGATTAAGAGTTTTTTTTCAAATTTTTTTAAATTATAGGAGAGATTTATGTCTTTTATCCTAATAATAATTTCAGTAACTTAAAATATTTAGGCCATAATGGACTTACAAGCAACAACCTAAAAACGTTTGAGACTATATGAGGTTTAGAAAAAACCATCCAAATTATTATTTCATATTACCTTTAAGAAAAGAACTAAAAATAAAAATGAAAAACTGTCATGAAAAAAGAGAGGGTAACCAATCCATTTATAATTTATTGTCAAATTTTCATTCTTTTTATTATGCTTACAAACAACTATTAAATATAAATTGCATATGCCCTCACTCACCAAATAGTTACATATTATTAATTTTATCATTTTATAAAAAGATACTTTTATTTTGGTAATTTTATAATTATTTTCTTACAATTTTAACTTTTAAATGTTTATTGCTTGTTCAAAATTAAAGTTTCATATAATTTTTTTTCCAAAAATAGTGTGCTACTTTTATATTTATAAAATATATATTTTTGGGAAAATAAACAAAAATTAGGCAATCAAGTAAGCAAATTTTATATTTGGCTATTAAAGAATTAGAATATTAATCTCCGTCATGTATTGATTAATTGCTTAGATAGGCATTCAAAAGAACTTAGTACCCTAGGACCCTTTTCATACCTTTTGTAAAATTCAAACTAAAAGAAAAATTAATAGTAGAGCAATCTAACTTAAGTTGATTTTATTACCTTTATCTAATACTATAGCTTCTTTTTGAAAAGTTAAATTTAAATTAATAAAATCAAGTCAATTACAAAAAGTCAATCAATGGAAAATAACCTAAAATATTCCACGTGTTTAGAAATCACTATATTTGTAGGTAACTTTTCTAGCTTCTTTTTTTGAAAAGTTAAATTTAAATTAATGAAATCAAGTAATTACAAGAAGTCATTCAATGAAAAATAACCTAAAATACACCACGTGCTTAGAAATCACTATATTTTCAACTTACTTATCTAGGAAAAGTTAAATCTTGAATGCAAAATTTCCTAAGTTTAAGAGAGTTATATTCTCCATGAAGTCACCAGCATCTTCCTATAATCTTTTGACACTTCATTTATGATAGGCTACTCTCTTTTGCTTGCAACGGTTAATTTTATAAAGGTGCTTAAGCTTTTGGATTTCCTTCCAAATCTTCTACAATTTTTTTCCTTTCCAAACCTCTTAGAAGCAAGTAGTTATTACTACCGTGTAGACCTCCTTATCTTTCTTGGAACTAGGCATTTGTATTATCTTTTTTATGATGTTTGTTAGACTGCTTTATAAGGGATTATATGCAAATAAAGAAGAAATCATTTGCCGCACAACATTAGAGAAAATGCAATTGAAAAACAGATGGCCTCTACTCTCCTCCTCTAGGTTGCATAATACACAAACTTTAGTTAAAGATAGGAACTTTAATCTATCTATTATGCTGAGTCTATTCAGTATAGCTAACAAAAGTAAGAAGCTAGTGTTCGACTTGAGAGTTTTGCTCTAAACCATCTTACACCACCGCACTTTTGTAATTGAATGAAACAACAATTCCTTGGCTTTCCTATTAGTAAGTTCTATAACAAGTAATCCATACCAGAGATAAGCATCTTCCTCTCTAGAGTTTAAGTATTAGGGAATTGTCAAGTTCCTGGTCAAATATGGAGGTAGGGACCAATTACCATTCTCAATTATTTCCTGCACTTTACCTTTTTTTGAGAATCTGGCTCGTGAAGTCCTTTACATCTGATTATAAATAAGAGCTCCTTGACCACACCAATTATCGATATCGTAATGAAATCATGTTGCCTGTCCCAATTTTGCATGTCACCTGTTGATGCACCATTTCCCTTAATTTGAGAATTTGATTAAAGAATCATGAATAACTATCTTTAGAATTTAAAGCCTATACTACTTCCTTTAAGAATATAACTGTGAATCCATCTTATCCACAATGACTTTTTTCATATAAAATTCTCCATATCCTTTTCAGTATAAGGAATCAGTTACTCTTGTTAACTGTTTTCAATCCCAACCCTCCTGCTTCTTTTGTTTAACATATGTATTTTCGGTTGACTTTAGCTACCATTTTATTCTCTCCCCCTTTGCCCCATAGGAATTGCTTCATCATGCTTTCCACTGTTTTAACCAACCCTTTTGATAAGAAGATATGAAACCACTAGTAAGATTGTATTGACACAATGATAGACTTCAGCAGTTGGATTATCCCTTCATAAGAAAGAGTTATATTTGTCCAAGATCCCAATTTTTTCCTAATTTTTTCAATGAAATGTAGACACTCTCCATGTCTTATTCTTCTTAAAGAGAATGGAATTCCCAAATAAAGAAGAGGGGTTCTTGTTTTGTCATACTAGTGACTTGAGACAAATACCCATCACTAGGATTAGTTGCTAGTAATTTCTGTACTAAGGATAGTCTATTTCTAGCTTCCTTAATCTCCTTTTTTGTATGCTTCCCTCTTTTAGCATTCAACAACTTCAATTCATATTTAATAGCCTTAAGCTTTTGTTTGCAGACAAACTACTTCATACCATTAATCTCAACATCCATTCCTTTGGTTATAGTGTCTTGAAATCCATCCACATTAACTAGGAAATTATTAAATCTGAAGGGGCGCTTGGTACTAACCTTTTTAAACAGGTTATCAACCTTGATGAGAGTGTGATTAGAGAAACCTAGATCCAAAAATATTGCTTTGCTTTATGGGAAAAGATTAACCAATCCACATTCACTAAGACTCTATCTAACTTCTTTTGAATGAAGCAATCTGCAGTTTGCTTGTTGCTCCAAGTGAACCTATAATCTTCATATTTTAAGTCAGTTAGTTCCACATCCTTAATGCAATCAAATAGTTCTATATTGTAGGTGAGCAAATTGCAAAATCTCTCTAGCTCAAACCTATAGAGATAATGGTATTGAAATCACCACTTATAAGCCAAAGACCTATCAATGAAGCTTTTATTCTTCTCAATGGGCTCCAAATTTCAAATCTTTGAAAAGTTCTATTAAAACCATAGACAAAAGTAGCAAAGGCAATGGAATTCTCCATTTTGAATATCAATTTTAAGTGAATAAACTGCTCGTTTGTTTCCAAAGGTTCCATATCGAACAATTTGCCATCATAAACAATAATAATTCTTCCACAAATGTGGCACTGGTGATTTGAAATCATTTTCCATTAAGTACCATAACAACTCAACTTACTTAGATATTCTATTCTAATTTTGGTTTGTAACAGGCAAAATAACAAAACCTTTTCCTTTTGGACAAAATCCTTTAAAGCATTGAGCTTTAATGGACTATTTATACCTCTAACAATCCATACCAAGATGGTCATGTAACAATGCCTTTGCCTTTAGAGCCTTTTCTAACGCTTCTGTTGCTTCTTCTAGATTGTACTTTCTCAAAGTTCTCTTCTTGAGTATCCACTAGTTGTTGATCTTCCTTCTGCTATATAAGATCTGAAATTGATACCTTTTGAACCTTCTCAATCTTTCTTATACCGAGGACTATCCTACTTTTCAACATTGCCATTATTCTATGGATTCACTGTCAATTCTTATGTTTCTATTCTCATACTGTCTTCTTATGGACTAGCTACCTCCAATCCCATCAATTCCTTATAATCACCCTTTTTAAAGAATTTCCTAGTTGGTTTCCGCTCTTTTCCTTGAGCTTTCAATGATGGTTTCCATTGATAAGTAACCAAGACTTTGTCTTCCTTGATGGAATTCCCATTTACCAACCTCAAAATGGAAATATAGTCCTTTTTTCCTTAGAAATGCCCATGCTAACATATAATCTAACAAATCCTACTTTTCCAATATTCAAATAGAATATTGTGTATATTCACCTATAAAGGCATGCTATTCATTCTTGTCTTCTTTAGCTCCATACTTGGCTGCCAATTATGAAGGAAGAGGAAGCTGTGAGATATGCCAAGTGTTGGCTCCTGAATTTTTTTTAATTGAATAAGCATGATTTCAAATTTATTTTTGAGGTTTTGATTGAATAATTGTTTTTGGTTAGAGTTTAATTAGAATGTAAATGGTTGGAGGATTTTAATGTTTAGATTGATGAAATTAGAAGTTATTAAATGGAGAAATTAAGATTAAGTTAGAGTATTGTATGGTGTTAGTTAAATTGAAGGAATAAGATTGTATAAGGACAATTTGGGAAGATCACTTAAGGTTAAAAGGTATAAGGCTTACAAGGAGGGTTAGATGGGTCTTTTTAGCTTCATTAAAAAGAAAGAAGGAAACAAAAGCATTTTGTCTTATGTTTGAAAGAAAGGAACGAAAATTTCAAGTAAAAGAGAGAGTGAGTTTCGGTGGAGGGAGAAGAGAAAGAAGAAAGAAAGCAAAGGTTAGGTCTTGATTTTTCTAAGCTTTCAAGAGGGATTTTGGAGTTTGTTTGAGAAGGAAAAAGGAAGAGGAGGTTTAGAGCTTTCATTTGAGCCAAGAAGCAAAGTGATTAGTGAAGATCCAAGGTAAGTGTATAGTAAATCCTTTGGAATTTTGAAGGAGTTTTGGTTCAAATGGCTTAGGAAAAGTATGGGTAGGAGTATTCTAGGATAAATTTCATGCCTTTGTTTCCTTAGGTTTTCTAATTTTAAGATCTCTTTTAATTTGGGTTTTTGTGATTGTGAAGAAATTCAAGGGAGGCCAGAGGAGCTAGAGGAAAGGCATCTTGAGCAAGTCTAAAGCAAGGGATTTTAAGGTGGGCAACATCTTTATAATTAAGAAAATGAGCTAGTGCCATTATTGTCAATAAATGGAATTTAATGCTTTCCAACAACTTTAGAAATATGTATTTATCACTCTTTAGTATGATTTGAGAATATGGCATGTGTCTTTTTCTTGTAAATTAATTGTGAGAATGTTTTCATATTGTGTTGATGATTGTAAAAGAATGTGACTTTTGGAAAGAATGCAATAAATATAAATTTTGCTTTCGAAAATGTGGCATTTTGGCCAATATATTTGACAAGTGTGAAATGTATGCTTATATAGGTTTGTTGTGATCCCTTAAGTGAGTCAAGTGCACTTGTCTATAGGCTTTTCTCGCCTGCTCGCTGGTGGCGTGGAGCTCCTCATGGACTCCCATAAGTTCACGGCTACACATGACCGCTACGCGGAAATATGTAGTACGTTCTGTTTTGGATCCACCCGAACTATTTCCGATGTGTATATGTGATTAAGTTTTGAAGTCATTTTGATGCATTCGTGTTTTGATTTTGTAAATGGCTTGATGAGTTGTAAGTTTTGGAACACATATGTGGCATAGTTGAAAATGTAAATTTTGCATTGGAAATAAAATGATTCAAATATTTTTTTGCTTGTGTTCTTGGTTATAAATATGTTACTCACGAGCCGTCGAGCTCATCCCCTTTTCCTTCCCATCCATAGGCGATGAGCAAGAAAATGAGTGACCGAACCGAGGTCAAGGCAACACTCCCATTTGCTTTTTTATTTTGAAGGTATATTTTTGTAAAGAAAGCTTTAGTTGCAATTTTGGAGCAAAATTACTGTTCATGTGTTTTCCTTTCTTTGTAATTT
>JANSVB020000179.1:1022864-1040425 GCA_025504935.2 Erythroxylum haughtii
ATCTCCTTAGTTCATATACTTAATCTAGGTTTACAATTCTTCACTTTTGTTTTTTAATTGAAATTAATCATTGCTTTAGTTTTTTATAAGATCCCTTTTATTTTGCTACATTTGCTTAGTGGGACATGTTCAAAAGTGGAGTTCTAAAAGTGCAAAGCGTTTGCAATTAAAATTTTAAGTTAATATGTGAGTGCAACTGGGCATTAAAAAATTGAAGTACGTTTGAATTCATCTATTTTAGAAAAAGAAATAGATTGGAATATAAAAGATTGAACGATTTGAGCTTTGTTTGATACAAATTTAAGCTTATAAAAAGATAGGATATTATCATTATTAAGTTACATATAATTTCTTATAATTTATTAATAATTTAATTTATTTGTCTACTAAGATTCTTAATATATAATAGAACAAGTAGTTCTATAGATCTAATTTACCTTGACTATATTGATCTTTTAGTAGATTTGGTTTCTTTGCAACCAAGATTTATAGATGAGATAGATTTCGAAGATAATTTTGAATGGGAAAGTATTGACTTATCATTTTATGCAATGAATTTTAATGATGGTAATGATAAGCCTCCTCTCAATAATGAGGCTTGTATACCAAATGAAATTTGGGGTTAGATCTGAGTGAATATTCCATTCAATGAAGTTTCATATTTTATTTTTCTCTCTTTTCATTTAATTTCACTTAAGTTTAATATATACTTTAAATTATACATATGTAATACAAATATAAAACTTTTAATTATAAATCTTTGTGTTTCACGTTTCACTTATACTTTGTTACATTCTTTGGAACAAATTCTTGTTGTAATGCTGATAAAGTCGTAGACTTCTATTACTTTTTATATATAATGTTTTGATGTAATTATTTTTTACTATACAATGTAAATTGTAACTTTTTAAGTACTTTTATATTATTCTTAGTTTTATATCTATATGATAAGTAAACAATCTTTTTCTTATATTAATTGTGGTTATTATTTATATGTGAAATATGTGAAAAGTCATATTAACATAAATAAAGAGAAAGTTGTTATTTCAAAATTTATATTCTTATGATTTTGAAGAAAGGATTGACGTAAAATTAAAATTATATAGTATAAGATATCAAACGATTATTTTTTAATTTCATGAAAATTAGGGACTAATTTGTAATTTTATAAAATTACCTAAAATGGTACCCAATTTTGACTAGTACTAGTACCGTACTATACAAGAGCTAAATTCAATACTGAGTTTGGTATGGTATTTATAATAATTCTTATTGCAATTTGAACTAGTTATTTTGGTCTTCATTAACTACCACATTAAATAAGTGATCGGATTATCGAATCCCTCAAAACTAATTCTAATTCTCTAAACTTTTATAGTAGTAGTAGAACTAGGTCAAATCCCAAAAGAACTAAAAAAACTAGTTTCTTGATTTCAATTAATAAAACAAAGTAGGAGTTTTATGATTAATTAACTAATAAACTAAATTTAACTAGGAATCAAAATAAATCAACTAAATATAAAATGAGAAATTCAAGAGTGCTTAGCTTTGATTTAAAGGAAAGATTTTATCTAATTATAACATTGATCATTGATCTAACAAAAATAATTCTCACAATTCAGGAAGTTAGTCTAAAACATATTATGATATCCATAATAAGTCTCAAATTTTCCTAATTTAATTGGTTCAAACCTAGCATTCAAAGCAAAACTCACCATCAATTGATTAGATATGATAACCATAAGCTTAGTGAAAAAATACTAGACCTTAAATTAAATAATTGAGATAGTTACAACTATTAAACTTCATTTTCTTAATTCTCATAAGTTAAATATACAAATTTATAAATAACATTTTTGCTACTTGTACTAATCCTTTATGACAATTACGAATCACTTAATTTATGGATAGTTATAGAATAATCAAAATTAAATTAATTTTCCAGATTAATCAATATTAATTATCCATGAAATATAAGAACACAAAATAAGAAATACATGAATTAAAACATGAATATAAGTTTAGAACAAAACCTCACAAAGTTACAAATAGAGTTTTAAATCCCTTTGAATCAAAATGTTTGGATTTATCCACACATGGATTTAGTTCCAACACCAAAAATAAAAGAAAAGATCAAAAATTGAGATAAAACTACTAAGAAAATGAAAAGAGAATGATGGAGAAGGTGGTAGACTTTTTTTTTCTCTCTTTTTTCTACTCAAAACCTGGTCTACTTCTATTTTGCAAAGATCCCTATGTAAAACAAATTCGAATCCTTACTTGTTAGGGATGAAAATAAGTTTTCTAATTGAATTCCAACTCTTGAAGTGAATATCACATTTGGTGTGATCTTGCCTTATCTACTGTAGTAATTTTCCAGTTTTTCCAAAATTCGTGATTTTGACCAATAATGCTCGAATTTGACGCAATCTCCACTTGTTACCTTGTAAAACAAAACAAATATTAATTTTCTTATTTAAGTTCCAAAATATAACCAAAATAAAAGAGATAATTTCGATTAACATAACTAAATAACATCTTATCAAATTCCTTCACACTGGACTTATACTTGTCCTCAAGCATATGTTAATGCAATAAACCAATTATCCTTATAATAATCTATCATATTTTTTCATGTTATCCAGCAATATCCCAAAAGCGAACACACATTAAAGGCTGTTTAGGATAAAATAACAACTGAGAGAATAAGCACTCATAGGACACATTGTTAGAATGAAAACATAACATCTTGTCAATTCCATCAAAATCAAATTACACACTGTCTTCTCAATTTCTAGGTTATATTGTAATTCACCTGTTTGAAAAGAATGAGTCATACAAAACAAGAGATTAGTAGTAAACTATAAAATAATGCAAAGAAACTAAAATAGTTCCTTAGTAACTATGCCATAATTTTGATCGGATTATCGAAGTCCTTCAAATTAATTATGATTTTCTAAACTCTTATGGTAGTCATGGAACCAAGTCGAATCCTAAAAGAACTAAACAAACTATTTTCTTAATTTCAATTAACAAATCAAAGTAGAGGTTTATGATTAATTAACTAATAAACTAAATTTAACCAGGATTCAAATAAATCAACTGAATGCAAAAAGTGAGAAATTCAATAGTATTTAACTCTAAATCAAGGGAAAGATCTCATCTAATTGTAACATTGATCATTGTTCTAAAAAGAATAATTTTTATAATTCAAGTAGTTAGTCCGAAACATACTGGGATAGTCATAATAAGTATTAAATTTTCCTAATTT
The DNA here is from genome assembly GCA_025504935.2 of Erythroxylum haughtii. NCBI lineage: Eukaryota > Viridiplantae > Streptophyta > Magnoliopsida > Malpighiales > Erythroxylaceae > Erythroxylum > Erythroxylum haughtii. Next base: position 1,026,136 of record JANSVB020000179.1, read on the forward strand.
AGTTAGTTCAAACCCAAAATTCAAAACAAAACTTACCATCAATTGATTGGGTATGATAGCATTCCATATCAATTAAATGATAGCAATAAGTTTAGTAAAAAAAACTAGACCTTAAATTAGATAATTGAGATAGCTATAACTATTCAACTTAGTTTTCTTGTTTCTCATTAGTTAAATATGCAAATTCATAAATAGCATATTTGGTGCTTCTATTAATCCTTCATGAAAATTACATATCACTAAATTCATTTGTTAGATTAATCAAAATTCATTATTTATGAAATATAAGAACATAAAAGAAGAAATACTTGACTTAAAACATGAATATAAGTTTAGAACAAAATCTCACAAAATTACAACTAGAGTTTTGAATCCCTTTGAATCAGAATATTAAGATTTAGCCACATATGGCTTTAGTTCTAACACCCCAAATAAAAGAAGAGATGAAAGATTGAGAGAAAAATACTAAGGAAGCGAAAAGAGAATGATGGAGAAGGTGGTCGATGTGTTTTTGTTTGCTTGGTGGTAGGTGTGTTTTTGTTTGCTTTTCCTACTCAAAATGTAATCTACTCCTATCTTGTAAAGATCCTATTTAAAACAAATTCAAATCGTTATGTAATAAGGATGGAAATAAGTTTTCTAATTGAATTCAAAGTCTTGAACTGAATTTAGCATTAGGAGTGATCTCACCTTATCCATTGAAGTAATTTGTCCATTTTTTTCAACATTTTTTATTTTAACCAATAATTCTCCAATTTAATGCAGCCTCTACTTGTCATCTCCTAAAATAAAAACAAATATTAATTTTCCAATTTTAGCACCAAAATATAGTCAAAACAAAATAGATAATTTCAATTAATTAATATAACCAAATAACATCTTATTAATGAGACAGTTGTTACACATTTTTTATCCATTTAGTGTATCTACTTGGCAATCCCAAAGCTTCAAGAGAATGGAGCAAAAAATTCCAATTAACTAAGTCAAAGGTCTTCCTGATATCTATTTTAATTATATAATGTTTTCCTGAACCCTTCCTTTGATAACTTATAAATAGTTCTTATGCAAGGGTGATGTTATCTCTTATAGTTTTTCCCCTAATGTAAGCTCCTTGCGATTTTATTTTAAATGTGTTCATCACCTCCTTTAACCTCAAGACCAAAATTTTAAAGATCATTTTGCATAATGTATTACAGTAAGAGGTAGGTCTAAAGTACCTCAGAGAGTTAAGGTTAGGGATCTTAGGTATTAGACAAATGAATGCTTAACTAATTTCCCTAATTAGTGTTCCATTATTGAAGAACTCTAAGATAGCTTTATGAGTTTGAACTTTTGTCCATTGTCAGGATTGTTTAAAGAAGTAAGCATATAAGCCATCTAGTCTTAGAGCCTTATTAGAGTTAAGATTCCTTATGGTTATTTCTATATCTGTAGCTTTAATAGGTTTGACAAGATTAACAGCTTACATAGGAAAGATAATAGGTTTAAGGAATGAATTAAGAGTTTGCACTAATGAGACAACTTAATCTAGTCCCCAAGATATCTCTGAAGTATGTAAAGACTAGGTTATTAATGTCCATCTATCCCTAAACTCTTATGCCTGAGTCTTTTATAAGGCAGTTGATCTTATTAGTGTTCCTTACAGACAAGATAGTTTTAAAGAAATAAGTTAAGCATCCATCTCCTTTTAATCAACTTTAGATTTTTGTCTCAATACTGAGTAATGAGCATCAAATGCTTTAATGTAGTTTAACTGAGTTTTTCTTTCGCCCTAAAATTGACAATCCTTAGATCACTTCTAAGTTTGTTTTGAGATGAATTTAAGAAACTCTTAGCCTCCTTTATATCCAATACTTTACTGCAAAAGAGGTTTAAATGTAAGGCTCCAAGCTTGATTTTCACTTTATTGAGCTTCTTAACACATCTATATTGCTTAAAACCATATGTATTCGATTTTATGCCTTCTTCAATAGCTTCTTGGAATCCCTCTTATTTAGCTACGAAGTTAAAGAACCTAAATAGGGTTATTCAAGAAAGGAAACATATTAAGTTATAAACATCCACCAGTGAGTGATTAGAGATAAGGGGCCGCTTGAAGATATCTTTGCTCCTTTGGAATTCAATTAACCATCATTGATCAATCAATGCACTATCTAGCTTCCTTCTAAAAAACCAATTCCCTTGCTACTTATCGTACTAAGTGAAGATTAATGCTCTATCTAGCTTCCTTATAAGAAACCAATTCCTTTGCTACTTATCGAACTAAGTGAAGTAATTCCCTTCATAATTAAATTCTATGACCTCTAAGTTGTTTAAGCAATTCGAAAAGTTAGTAAAATCACTTATATTCTGATTGGAAAAGTGTGTAATTAAAGTCAGTCATTTTTAATAGATTACTTAGGCATTAGAGCAGTGATTAGTTACCTCAATTAAGTTTGGGTTATAGGCCATAAGTATCCTCCCATTATGATAGACATTATGGTTGGTGAGTAAGATCTAGTTGTTATGAATGTAACTAAAGTTTCTTGTAGTTGTTTTCTTAATTTTTATTTCCAAAAGGCTAATAATGAATGGCATTATTGTCTACACATAATCATAAACCACCTATTGCTTATTAAGGCTATTCAAAGCCCTAACATTCCATACAATGATAAACATAATAGGGTTAGGAGGGAGGCTTCTTCCTCCCTTAAGGTTTTTTTCCCCTAATCTCCTTACAACTTGAGTAAAGGTTCCTCACAAGTTAGGTATTTTAGGAGCTTCCTTTAACCCTTCTTCTTAGCACATTTTAAGGTTCTTTTTGTGGCCTCCTTTGTTTTCACTTGATTTGTTAGATTCATATATGTTAATTCCTCGACCTCTTTATCAAGCTAAGTGATCTCTTATTGTTTGTTAATATTAGTTTCTTTGTTTGCCTATAGTTTCTCCTTATTAACATTACTTGTTCTTATTAATCAAGAGTCCTTTATGGTCCCCTTTCTTGAATAATCCCTCCGTTGGCTTCCATTTAGTTTTGGTTTTAGTCTTAGGTCTCCATTGGTAAGTGATTGAAATGGAAGATGCCTTTAAATTTCCATTAGCATCCAATCTTCTGAGCTTAAGAGTCTTAAGAAGCTCCTTACTAATTTTATCCTTAATATAAATCTTCGCACAACCTACTCTTCCTCAAGCTACAATATTATCATATATGAATAATGGCTTTCCAATGGAATTAGCTAGGTAGCTAAGTTCAGTTGTGCTCCAATACTCCAAAGGGATGCTATAGAAGTGAGCTCAAAATGGTATGAACTTAAGTTTGCTCTTGTCTAACTCTATTTTTGGCTTATGTAGTTAAATAATGATTGGCTTTCCTTGTCAATGTAAAGGACCAAGCTCAAGCATTTTAGTTGTACTTACTTTCGAGCTGAAAGGAAAAAAAAGAAATATTTTTGGTTAATAAGTACTCTTTCCAGCCCTAGTTCAATCCATTTCCCTTTTAACCAAAACTTTATTAAGCGGAATGAAGGTCTTTTCTCCAAAAAGTAGCCAACTAAAATTTTCAGATATTTTAAGGCTCCAATTTGGAGGGCTTCCACTATATGAGGGATAATGTCAATGTCATTCTCTAAGGATTGAGGAATGAAGGTAATTGGTGTTAGGGGTGTTACCTCCTACTACTAATGATTAGATCCTTTTAGTGGAAGTTGAAGATGAAGATAGGGAGATGGTTGCAAGGGTGGGGATGAGAGTAGTAAGTGTTGAGGTAGGAACCTGAGCTATAAGAGGAGGCTCAAGTAAAGGAGAGGAAGCTTTGGTAGATGCTTGCCTAGGTGATAGGGGAAAGTGGTGTAAATGTCCTTCCAAATGTATTGCCTATCTAAGGTCTAAGCTAAGGGTGTCATTAGCAAGTTTAGGAAAATAACAAGCAAGAAAATAGTGGATAGAGGAAAGATAAAAATGACTTTAGACAATATTTTAGGTGAAGTCTAAGAGGCAGCAAATAGAGAAGGCAAATCTAGTAATTGATTTTATAGAGCTAACCAAAAACATTTAAAAATGAGAAAAATAAACTTGAGATATTCATGACAAATTAATTATTTGGTCAACTATACATATTGTCTATTCAACCATTCTATTGATTAAATCCTTCTAGAATAATCTTGATAGTGGCCACCTATGGATATCTTAGGTTTGGTCAATAGGTAAGGCGTCAAACAAATTTCCAAAAACATAACATTAATAATAAAATAATAACAATATGGATAAACTAATAGAAAAGAATAAGAAATATAAGATTTTAATCATAGCTAAAGTAAAAAAAGTTCATTAACAACTTACTTCGATGTAGTTATTAATCATTCTTATAATTTAATTGCAACAAACGATGATTAATACTAGGGTTTTTATATAAAACCAAATTTGGATATTTTCAAAATTCCTAAAATCTTTAATCTAAGTTTCTATAATATAAAAATTTAGGCCATTCTATCCAATTAAATGCTACAAAGCATATTGTAACGTGCCTCTGTTACTATATTTTAATATGTTAAATGCAAGTGATTAGATCATTTAATAAAATTCTAACCACTTTAGTTGAATTGATACATGAATAATAAAGGGTTTAGTTGAATTGATACATGAATAATAAAGGGTGTTAGGAATATCTAAAATAGAAGACACGCTTGTTATTCTTAAAATTATTGACCACATACTGCAGAAATATGAAATTGTAGGATATTGACCTAATTCTTAATCTCAGCTCTTCCATTATTTTATGTCAAATTATAGATGTTGTAAACCTAACCACCTATAATGTTGCTTGTATATGGTTATCAATAAGTCTCTTTGGGACCATAATATTTTTACCAAAATTCAAGTTAGACTATTTTAAAATATTCAAAAAAACATATCATTTTAAAATCTATTGAATCTAATCATTAACTAATGAAATTTTTAACCTAGGTTTCTATCAATTATATGATGATCCATCTTTTTTTTATTTTTGCTGACACTAATAGGCCTCTCTTTCAAAGATAATTTGGTCCATATAATGGTCACTTCTTCTTCTTCTAAGCTACTTATTCTCATCTTCTTGAAGATTTATAGGTCAATAACTGGAACTTTTATTGCAAGGTGAAAAGGATGATAAGATTATTGTGGTATGTGCTGATAACCCTAAGGCTATATTTGGTAAAGCGGTTAGTAATGAAATAGAATGGAACGTAACATTATTCTATTGTTTGGAAGGCAAGTTTATAATAGAATATAATAAAATAAAATAAAAGGGGAGAGTTTTACATTATATCTTATTTAATCATAACAGTAAAAATGAGTTACCTCCAATTTGAGAAGTTTAGGATAGAATGTAAACAATTTTTTATAATACCAATTATACCCTTAAACTTATGCATAAGCAATCACCAATAATCTAATTGCTTTCACCTTCATAACCAGCAAAGTTTTTAGCCTTTTGTACTCTTTCTCAACATAGAGATATAAATTACGCCTGAACTATTTTCCTTCAAATCCAGAACCCCAAAGCTTTCCACTTCAATACCATGATGATGGGTTTCAGTCAAAATTCGCAATTTGAAAATGGTTTTTCACTTATTGTCCATATGCATCGTGAGAGCATCCAACCAAATGCTCGCACCTTTATGAGTTTGATTAAATGTTGTGCTTCATTTTCTTGGCTTGCTCAAATACAAAGTCAAATTCTCAAGTTCAAGCATAGTAATGATGTTTACATGATTAGCTCCACTATTAGTATGTACTCCAAGTGCGGAGTAACAAGACTTGCTTGTCAAGTTTCTGATGAATGTTTAGATAAGAATGTGGTTTGTTGGACTAGTCTGATAAGTGGGTACTTCAAGAATGAACTGGTCAGTAAAGAGTGTGATGTGTTTGATGCAATGCAAGAGAGAAACGAAGTTTCTTGTAGTGAAATGATTTCTGGGTATATTTCGAATGGTTGTTTCAATGAAGCAATTAGGTTGTTTCGAGAGTTCAAAAGTTGTGGTAATTTGATGTTTAAAGGGTCTCTTTTAGTCAGTTTTGTTAATGCTTATGCAGCAATAGGAGCTCTTGAAGAAGGGAAATGGGTTTATTGTTATTTAAATGATAATGTTTTTAAGTATGATCTCAAGATAGGAACTGGGTTGATTGATTTCTACTTACACAATAATAGGAGCTCTTGAAGAAGGGAAATGGGTTCATTGTTATTTAAATAATAATGGTTTGAAGATAGGAACTGGGTTGATTGATTTCTACACTCGATGTGGGTTCATAAAAGATGTAGTTGAAGTTTTAGAATGATGCCACGTGAAGATGTAATGACTTGGAGTGCTATGATCTTGGGTTTGGATGTGAATCGAGACCATGAGATGGGACTTACATTATTCTTAGAGATGGAAGAATGGGGCAATAACATATGTTTTGCTCTGTTAAGGATAGAATAGTCATTCATTATTATTATACATAGATTCCATTCTATTCCATCCATCTTCTAAACAATATTTCACTATAATATATTATAAAACTTTCTATTTCTCCCAACAATTTTCTAATATTATGGTCATTTACATTCTAATCCATTATAAATCATTCTATTATATTCCATTCAATTCAAATAGAAACCTTACGTACAACCAAACATAACCTAAGTTTCACCTTTACACATACATTAAAAAGCTTCCTCCTTATTGTAGTTATATCCAATCAACAATTATTTTTATAATTGTTTCCTCAAAAATATTCACTATTTTCTTATAAAATAACTAGAGATTTTTTACTCTCAACTTTGGAAGATCGCATGGCCATATGGATCCAAAGTTTGGGTCCAAGAAAGAATCTTTCTTGCTGAAGATTTTGAATGATGACTTTAATGGCAACTTAAATATGTTATGGAGGAGGGTTTAACAAAAAATCATTAATTTTGAATGATTTATAAGTTAAGCATTTTATAACCATACTAGGAGTTTTAAGGATTTTGGAATTACTATTTTGGTTAGTCAACTAAATAGGGACTATAAATAAATTATTTAGGGGCAGAAGCATTGTTTGCTTACTTTGTTGTGTATGGTATTCACTCAATTGGGTTCTTACCTACTAATAGATATTTATTACTAAACTAGCTCAATATAGTACTAATAGAGATTTATTAAGTATTGATATTGAATTTGATAGGTGTATGCAGTTGACAAGGGAAGTTATAGTTGAGCTACCTGTTTACTCGACCAATTAGGATTTAAAATTATTATATTTTGATATTGGTGTTTGTTGAACCAATTAAGGTTACAATCTATGTTTTGATGATAACAAAGTATTAATCATTTACTCTATGATTTCTTAAAAGAAAGCAACATAAAATGGAGTTAAGAAACTATTTAAAGAGACCAAATAAATTTAAATCAATGAGAAGAGTAAGACCAAGGAAGATCAAGGAACAAAAAGTCTACAAATTTACTTGTAATCTTTCTTGTATCTCATATTCTAACACATCAACATGAATTGTTTCAAATGAAGAATAATGAAAGCATATCTAGATGTATACTAGATTTATTAATATTATTAATGCTCTCAAAAGTCTTGGGGAGACCAATACTAATGTTGAAATGGCAAGAAAGTTGCTTAGGTTACTTCTAAAGACATGGGAAGCTAATGTGATAGCTATATAAGAAGCCAATGATCTAACAACACTACCATAGGAATAACTTATTGGATCTCTCCTTGCGTATGAAATGAGGCTCCAAGAGTGTAAGAAGAAATGATGCCCCTAAAGAAAAAGAATTTAAAGTTTAAAGCCTCAAAGGAAGAATCAAGTGAAGAGAAAGAGACATCAACTAGTGAAAGTTATGAAAAAGGAATTGGTTTAATCACTAGAAAATTAAAAAAGTTATTGAAGAAGATATTCTCCTAAAGATTATTGAAGAAGAGATTCTTCTAAAGAAAGGACTTCAAGAAAAGTGAAAATGATTTAAAACATAAATCCTCTAATATTACTTGCTTTGAATACAAAAACCTGACCACATAAATTCACATTATCCTTAACTTAAATATAATGAGAAGTATAGAAAGACAAAAAGGATAAGAAGAACGTACTTAAAGCATCAACTTGAGATTAAATAAGTGAATCCAAAATTAAGCATTCAAAAGAACAGATAGCTCATATATGATTTACCGTTATAGACGATAATAAGGTAACATTCAATCCTAACTTGTGTAATAGTGATATTAATTTAACTTTTTTTGAAAATTAATAAGTTTATATTAAATATTTAAAAAAAATCCATCATAGGTTAAAATCTAGATGTAGACTACAAGAGGAGCAAAGGACATCTTCTTAACTAAAAACTAAGAAAAATACAATTATACAATTTTCTCTTTATAACACTCTCATTCAAAGTTCCATGCTGTTTTGATGTTTTGGGGAGAGGTTATTTGTTACTCCTTTTGCAAGCATCGAGAGATGGCTATGTAGAATTATTTTCTAGTAGACTTGTGTCCATCTCTCCTACTTCCCCTCTAAAAACTCTTCTATTCCTCTCTTGCCATATAAAATACACCACCTTCACAAAGCATATTTTTAAAGCTTTATATTCTACACTTCTGGCCATATTCAATTTGGTGACTCAATCTACCAGTTCTTCCCATTGTTGAGCTAGTAATTAGACACCCAATCTAGCTTATATCCTTCCCCATATTAGTTTTGTATACCTGTAGTTTACCAATAGATGGTTCACTATTTCTCTCTCAACTTTGCATAATTCATAGTGTGGATTCTCAATATTGAACTTCAATTTGTCTTTTATATCTAGCTTCCCTATAACTCCTAGCCAGAGGATTACCACTTATGCAAGTTGGATGTCAGCTTCCCAGACCATGTTACTCCACTTCACTCTTCTTGCTGGCATTTCTTATAGATGCTTCTTGTAGGATTTTGTGTTAAAGACCTTATTACTGCTTATTGTCCACAATATCTCATCATTCCTTGCTCTTTGAATCATTGGGAGATTATTCATTAGAAGTTCTACTCCTCTGTTGCTGTGAAATGGCCACTTCTACTAATTGTTGTTGATGAAACTACAGACTTTAGTGCTTAAGTTGATCATTCATTTAAGATGTTGCAGCTTTTGCACTATATGCAAAGGTCCTCTTTGATTCTAGTTATCAAACTAGAAAAATGTGGTTTCTCCATCACCCATTCAGCTCACAATCAACTCTTGCATCCACTCTCAAGTCTCCAAGATCTATTTTAGGTGCCATGTCATGTTATGTTTTATTTTCAACCTCTATAAGCTATTACCCCATATGTATACTTTATGCACCCATTTTACCCACAATTCTTCTTTATTACTACATATCCACCGCATGTTCTTTACTAAATTGATTTTACTTTGTAGTCTATCTGAGCAAATTCCTAGCTTCCCTTGCTTCTTCAGTTTACATAACACTTCCCAACTCACTTTAGTTTTCCTTCTAATTGAGTTGGATTCATTCCATATGAATTCCTTCAACTTTTTGTCTATCTCCTTTAGAATGCTCTTTGGGAGTGACATGTGGCTGATTTAGTAACTTACCAGATAGTTTAGTATTGCTTGAACAATTGATAGATGCATATTTGACTATATTTTTAAACCTATATTTGATGTATTTTGCTTGATATTCTATGCTTTTTTTGTATATTTAGTACTTAATTTGCTCCAAGTATGTATACAGATTATAATTGCCTTTATAGACTTAAAGGAGAAGAATTTGGATGAAAACACGGCATAAAACTAAGATTTGAAGCACAAAGGGGATACACGGTCATGCATTTGCCTGTGCACATCTCCCAAGCCATGTAGTTTCATGATTTTCAGAGAATTTGGTGATGCGTGGTCTGATTCACAACCATACATAAAATAGTGCATTAGCCAAAACCCTATAATTCTATAAATAATGACATGAACGGAAACTTGAAGGAGAGGCAAACATAAGGAGGCGATTCCAATCATGGAATTTGTTCTTAAGGGGCAGTTTTGGTCTAAATAAATGGAAAACACAAAGAAATTATCAATAAATCCATTGAAATACAAGATTAACCTTCTACCTCGCAAGAATACTCAATAGAAGACAATAAAGGAGATTTAGAATTATGAACCCATTGTTTTCAATTTGTTTTTCTTTCAATCTATACTCGATTTCTTGTTTGATTATATGTAACTAAACGTCCTATTAGCATTTAGATTAAATGAACCCTATGTTAATACTTTGATATGATTTGATTCTTTTATAATGCAATTGGTTTGATTGATTATTATGATCTGATTACGTGTTTTATCTATGCTATAATAAACTTGGGAATATTAGATCATAATTTGATTTCGTATGTAAGGATTGAGAAATCCTAGGTTTGAATATATCTATCTTAATTGGAAGGAGTTAATTACAGCCTTAGAGATAGGATGATATAAATCTTTCTAATTAGGGTCAATTTAATAGAGGGATTCATAAATCGGTAAAGTAATCCTATAAACTTGAACCTGAGTAATTTGATTAAAAATCTTATGATTAGTTGTTAATAGACTCAAGGTCAGCTATTGGCACACCATAGGAGTCTCCACGGTCCAATACATCAACAAAACAATTGTATGATAAAAGATCAACCTGTTAAAGGTTTTGGGGGATTTGAAATTAGATACTAATTTCTTATAACGATAGTTTTCTAAGTGAATTCTACTATCTTTTCATTCATTATCGTTTCCTATTCTATTTTATTTGCTTAGTTTTAGTTTCTTTTTATTAAAAATCTAAAATTAATCATTAAGCTAGATAATAGAGGAAGGGTAATTATTAGTATTCATCGTCTTCGTAGGATCGACCTGTACTTGCCAGCTATAGCTACGCTATGCAGTTATAGTTATTACAATATTGACTAATATAAAATAAGTTGAGTTTTTGGAGTCGTTTTTAGGGATAGTCATATTAGGAAAGCCTGAATGCTATTACTCTAGTCATTTTCATTTTATTTTGTTTTATCATTGTTTTTATTTTAATTATGTTTTGTATTTATTTTATTTTATTTTATTTTATTTGTGGCTTATTAATTTAATTATCGTTTGAATTTCTCTACTTAATCTTGAGTTTTTGGCTTATTGTAGGAATTACGATTCATTGTTATAGCCACAGCTATAGTGAAAGGATGGAGTGGACAATACTTTTATGGGATCCAGAATATGTCTTCACAAACTATGACATCACCATATGGGAGAGAGAGGTTTCATCACACGTTTTCAGTGGTACAACCGATGTTTACCACTACAATCATGAATGTTTAGTGCCAATCTATATATGGCAGTGACCGAACGTGTTCAATCAACCTTAAGGTGCATCATACAAGAATAACTATAACTTAGAGTGGAGCAACTCTTACGCCTATTGAGGGAATGCTTACGCTCTAACTAAATACCCACAACACCAAACACCTCCAGTTAATGAACTAACTTAGGAAGATATGATGACCGATTTCATTCAAGAATCAATCATGAGACATCAAGAAGCAAAGACTCATACAAAATTTGGTGAATACAAAATTTGGTGATGTAAGGGAGTTTGCCCAGTTCTACTGAAACTGATGATATCGATCGAAAGGCAATCACCCTTAGTAGAGAAAAAGAGCTCCTGGTAAAAGAAGAAGTGGAAGAGGAAGAAGAAGCAAGTCTTATAGATAAATTAATGGCAATCCTTGCTAAAATGAAAGCTAATTGACGTGAATTCGAGAGTAAAGAAAAGATAAAAGTTAGTTTCATAAATAAAGGGACATTCCAAAAAGAGCTTCTAGAAGAAAAAGAAAATATCAAAGATAAATGGAATACCTTGCCGAACTTAAAGCCAACAAATGCAAATTCGAAGAAAGAATTTCTTTATCTAAATGTCTTGAGCATAATGCAGATTGATATTTTATCTTATTAACACAGCAGAGTGAAGAAAAGAAGAAGGTTGGCTTCATAGATGAAGAAGCATTCTAAGAAAATGAGGAGGTAACTACTACTATTATAGAGGAGGATGATGCTATGACGGAGGCAGCAAATATAGAAGAAGAAGAAAAAGTCTCCATCCAAGAAGAAAAAATAGAGGAGTGGTAGAAGGTAATTAAAGAAGATGTGCCAGAAATCTCTGTCCAGGAAGAAGAAGCAAAAGAGTGGACAGAGGTGGATGAAGACGAACTAGAGGAGGAACCAAATAAGGAAAACTACTGATGAGGTGTTAATAGTGACCTTATATACGAAGGGTTCCCACTTCCTCGAAAACAAATTACTCGAGTTAGTTGATGATTCAGGGAGTTTGATTATCACTCATTTTATTATCATTTTGTCACTAAAAAGGGCATTACTGTAGTTAATTGGTTATACTAATTTAATTCATTATGTCCTTTTGATCATCCTACAACATATGGCTTATTACAGGATATGAAACCGTTTTGTGGAGAAGAGGGTGAAAACAAGCCACTGATCATAGATCTAGGATGACGATAAACATATAGGTTACGTCGAGCTACCAACGTTAAAGAAGCGTTGCATGGGAGGTAACCTATGAGTTAGCTTTAATTTTATTTCAATTTTGATATTATCTTGTATTTGTTTTCGTGTTAGTATAGGATTTTATTTTTTATTATGTTATTTCTTTTGTTTCTTTTTATCCTTTTTTTTATATTTTTGCAAGGATGTTAGTCTCATATTGTATGGATCCAAATCAAAAATCATCATATTCAAGAAAGTATCAACTTAACCCTCTCATTCATTATACATGATTATATTATGTACATTAAGGACAATGTACGACTTTAACTGTGAGGAAGGGGTTAATGATTTTAACGATTTTCTTCAAGCTTATTATAATCTTGATGATAAATTTTATGATTGAATACTATATTTTCTTATTGGATATTGGTTGAATTGGTGTGCAAAGGGTTATAATAAAATTAGTTTTCTATGTCATATTTTTTGTAATCATTGAAATATTCAAGTTAAATAAAATTTGCATATTATTTATACACATATATACTTAATTTTTGGTGATTTTTTTTAGCTTAAAGAGCAAATTTTCAAAAAACTTTAAAGCTCTTGTTATTCTTTCATATGTATGTTATCACTGCTTGGTAGAATGATCTAGAACTTGCTTTTATTATGCATATTGAAACCTATTTGTTAAATTAAAAGCATTGATATGATGAAGGCATAGATTCACCAAACATGGACCTTTCAAAAACTTAAGTCTCAACAAGCATAAATTCACCAACTTGATTTAGCCTATTTCTTTCCTAAAATTACCTTTAGGAATAACCCAAGTTGAGCCTTAGCCTTTTTCATTGATTAAACTCATATATTAACCTTTATCCTATTTTGCGTTGAAGACCTTTTCTATTATTTTGAACCTTAAAGGTTATTTACATTGTTTGCTTGTTGAGACTTGAATTTTTTAAAGCTCCAGTATGTTTATTATTATGGTATTGAATATTGTGATTAAAAAAATAAAAACAAAAACAAAAACAAAAAAACAAGTATAAATAAAAAAGAAGAGAAAAGAATATAGTACCAATGGATTTACAATGGAAGGACCTAAATGTTTGTAAACAATTTTTGTAATTTCTCTTTAGTAAATTTCCTTCAATTTAACCATTTCTATATCCCAACATACCGTACCTAAACCCCATAACAACCTGTGTAGAGACCTTTTAATTTTTGTTTATAGTTTATGCATAAGTGGTGGAGATGTGATCTTATTGCATGCTTATGGTAAGAGTTATACTATGCACTGATTGAGAGTTCTAATACTTTTCATCCTAAACACTTAAGTGCATTGACTGAATTCTAGCTAAGGGTGTAAAGATATATGCTTTTGGTTTTAATGTGATTGTTGATATGATTGCTATCAATATTGCTTAGGAAGTTAATTTTACGATAACTTGACTCTAATTGTATGTTGATTTGATTCAATATGATATGATGATGTATGGTATGAATGGAAAATTTGAAATTGATGAAGGATTGATCTTGTAAGATTTATAATTTTGATTATGGTTTACTCAAGGACAAACAAAAAATTAAGTGTGGGGATGTTTGATAGATGGATATTTAACTATATTTTACACCAATATTTGATGTATTTTGCTTAATATTCTATAATTTTGTTGTATATTTGGTATTTAATTTGCTCCAATTGGGTATATAGATTATAATTGCCTTCATGGACTTAAACGAGAAGAATTTGGATGAAAACACGACATAAAACTAAGATTCGACCTACACAAGGGATGCATTGTCATGCGTCT
>JANSVB020000179.1:1042180-1052953 GCA_025504935.2 Erythroxylum haughtii
TGTGACATTTTATGTTCAAAAACTTAATGTTATGGTATTTTTAAATGTAAACTAATATTATAAAATTAAATAAAGATAAAAAGTTTAATTAAGCCCTTTATTACATTCTTCTAAACTTAACTACATAATTGTACAATAAAAAAAACTAACTTTGAAAGCACACATAACAAAAATAGAGAGTAAAGTAGAGGATAATACTGTCATTAGACAAACAGCTAACTCCAAAAACTCCTCTAATGAAACTTTTAAAATCTAACTTATTGAGATAAAATAAGTTAATTTTTTTGAACATATGTATGTATTTAGTAAATAGCTTATTAGTTAACTTTTAATCAACAATCTAAAAAAGTTGTTTGCCAAAAACGTATGTTAATTAGTGCATCTTATTCCGCTTATAAGTGCCGACTCTGTGTTCCAAGTTGGGTTCTTGATTCTCAAGCCCTAACACTTCCATTTTCTCCCTTCTTTACTCTTCATCGCTTTATCTTGCAGGTGCTTTCGATTGTTATCTACATGAAATTTTAGTGGTACGTCGATCGCTTCCTTTTCTCTTTCTCTTTCTGTTCTTGCTTCTTATTGTTTTCATTTCGCTGGTGAGTAAATGTGGATAAGACACGTGCAGTGACTGCGATTTTTGGATTGTGGGGTTTTCTTTTATGTTGTTCATGGTGTAGGATTTCTTGCGCGTTAAGTTTATTGTGCAGTTATCAGTAGATATAATCTGGTGAAAGTTGAGCTACTTGATTTCTAGTCTTTTTGTTCGAGAAATTGTTAAGAAATTGTTAGATTGATGAGAAGTGCACTGAATTTTTACTTTTTACCTTGATTTGATGAAGCATTTAACTGTATATACAATTATGTTGTGCAAACCAATCTGCGATGTGCATGAAATTATTTCACTTATACGACAGGAACTATGAAATGGTTGTTCTGTTTTTTCCCCCACCCCCTCTTGCAAATTTAGATTCCTTCATATATATATATATATATATATATATGTATATATGTATGTATGTATGTATATATCAAATTCTTGATCTTTTCTTTTTTCCTTTTGTTTTGATTATTATTTTTAGCTCTTTCTGCATAATTTTATCTCATCGAAGCCCTCAGCTGATTCAAAGAAAGTTTGATTTGTATGCAGATAACCCATTGTTTGATATGCAATTGCAGTTATTTTAATTGATAGGTGGATCACATCGATACTCTTTTGGAGTTGAGTATTTGTACCACATAATGGGATTTGATAATGAATGCATACCTAATATTCATTCTCTAGCTGGGGAGTATTTTTGTCCTGTTTGTCGTCTACTAGTATACCCAAATGAAGCATTACAGTCACAGTGCACTCACCTGTATTGTAAACCATGCCTAACATACGTTGTGAGCACGACCCGCGCTTGCCCCTATGATGGCTACTTAGTCACGGAAGCAGATGCCAAGGTTTCTCCTTACACCAAAAAGTTGTTAAGGGGGATTTTGTCGACATTTTATTTTATTAACTCTCTAAATGGCTCATTTCAATTTATTTTTTGCAGCCGCTTGTTGAATCCAACAAAACACTTGCTGAAACCATAGGGAAGGTAACGGTTCATTGTCTATACCATAGGAGTGGTTGTACGTGGCAGGGACCTCTATCAGAGTGCACAAATCATTGTTCTGCATGTGCCTTTGGCAATTCCCCTGTTGTATGCAACAGATGTGCTATTCAAATTGTGCATCGCCAAGTGCAGGAACATGCACAAAATTGTCCTGTGAGTTTGAAAATTTTGGATCTTGGGGCTTAAGATATGGTTTCTGCCCATGCATTTTAGAAGTTTTACTTTTGTTCTCTTGTATTCCTGTTAGGGCGTGCAACTTCAAACACAGCATTCCGAGGGTCAGAGTGCTGCCACTACAGGGGCAGGACCTACGTCTGATCAGACGCAGGCTGCTACCCAGGTAGGAATGGCTATTACTCAGGTTCAATCTGTGGCCTCCTCACAACCTGGGCAAGATCCAAATGCACATGCTAACGTGACTTCTCAGGCCCATCCTGGGCTACAAGCAGCTGCACCAACAGGAGAACAATGGTATCAACAGCAACAGCAACAGCAACAGCAACAGCAATATCAACAATACTACCAGAGTTATCCTGGGTATGACCCATATCAACAACATTATCAACATTACTACCCATACCAACAACAACCAGTTGCGCAATCCCAGCAGCCTCAGACGTACATTCAGCCTCAACATCCACAAGCTCAGCAGCAAACACATCTGCAAGTTCAACCACAGGTGCCACAAACACAACCACTTTCTCAACCTCCACCACATCCCTCTCACAGTCAGCTTCCTGTTGTCTCTCAACCCCATAACCAGGCCCAATTCAGTCTACAACAGCAAACTCACCCTGCAATTCAGCCACAATCTCATGTTCAACAACAGTCACAGTTGCCAATTCATGGCCACCCACCCCCTCAAGCTCAGTCCCATCCCCAAGCACAAATAGTTCAGTCATATCCACAGAGCATGCAAATGCCTCAAATCCAGCAGCCTCAACCGCAGATGCAGCATCTACAGCCCCAAAGTCAAGTACAGACTCATTCACAGTTCTACCCCCAACATCATCCAGCACCTCAACCTCTACCTGTTTCACATACGACACAAATGCATGCTCAACATCATCCTCACCCCAACCAACCTGTGAATCCTATTATTCAGCCTCAGTCACATCCCCTATCAGCTAATGCAGTCACAGGTCATCATTCTTATCCACAGCCGCAGCCTCAGCCAATTCAGCTGGGAAACCGGTATCAGCAAATAGATGTTCATCCTCAAAGTGGATCCCAACTCCAGTCACAACATCCAGGTCAGATGCAGTTTCAGTTGCCACAACAGCATCCTCTACGACCACCACCTCAGGCTACATTTCAAAACTTGCAACAGCCAGGTTTATTACCTGTACATGATCAACCACCAAATGCCCCTCCATTACAACAGCTTCCGGCTCATTCTCACAGTCATCAACCGGTAGTTCCTGTCCACCAACGACCTGTAATGCAACCAGTTCAGCCTCCAATGAATCAGCAATATTTACAGCATCAACAGCCTTCATCTGGACAACCTTTAGGGCCAGGACAGAATCAGAAAAATCAGCTAGTTCCTTATATACAACAAGAGGTGCATGCACAGTCCCCAATTCGGCCCCAGTGCCCACCACAATTGTTGCAACAGCAGCCACAGCAGAATATTGCATTAACACCTGGCATGTTGAACCATCAAAGTGTTACCGGAGGTCCTCCAGTGCTACCTCATGGAGTGCCAACACTGCCATATCCACAATCCCCTGGTGGCACTCATCTCAGGCCAGTGCAGGTTGGTGTTAATCAACATTCAGGAAATTTTCTCAGGGCAAACAATCAAGTGCCATTGCGGTCTGAACTACACTGTGGGGCTGGCTCAAAACCAATGTCTGATAGATCTGATGGCATGGATGATAAGGGTGTAGAAGCTGAAAAATCCTCTCAGAAAGCTGTTACAAGGGATATGGATGATTCTGACACCGTTTCTGGTATTAAAGCTGATAATGGTGCCATAAAAAATGTGAAATCTGAAAGTGATATCAAACTGGTTGATGACGAGAATAAAGCCATTGGAGAAGCTACACAAATTGTAAATGGAGGGCATTGGAGTAAGACAGTGAAAGAAGAGGCTATAGAGGGTACTGGTGAGCAGAAAGATACATCAGATGCCAACCACAAAAAGATACAGAGTTCTGTGTCAGATGGGAAAGAAATTAAAGAAACACCTCTACTTAAAGCTCCCATAATGCAGGAATGTGAACACACTAAAGAACAGGTTGTAAAATTGCAGGAGCAAAAGGCAGCTCCTGAAATTTCTGGAGGCCATTCTGTACTTGGTCAAATACAAGGTTCTGGTTTACTACAGCATTCTCAGACAGTACAAGTTCCTGATGAAAGGAAGCAACATCCTCCCCAAAGTTATTATGGGCCTCCTTTTCTTCAGAAAAAGTCTGTTTTGCCTTCAGTGTTGCAAGTGCCTTCTCCTGGATTTCCACATCACACACAGTCATCAGGGCATGTTCCTCAATTCAGGCCTTTGGATCCTGTACATATACCTCATTTCAGTCAGGCTTTAAATTCACTGCCTGAACATTCTCAGCATCCTATGTACAAGCAGCCTTATGGACCAGAAGTTTTACCTGCTGCCATCCCAGGCCCAGGTTTTACTTCAGCCTTTGGGAGGGGATCAGGTCTTCATGCTCGTCCACCAGGGCCATATAATCAAGGTCATACTCCTACTGAAGTTGAGCACGTCCTGCCTCCAAAGCAGAGGAACAATGCCGATGATAGAAGATTGGATCCATTTGGGCTGAATTCTGACATGTATTCAAACAAAATGAGATCAAATGGCGCCCTGGCTCGTGATTCCTCATCAACACTAGGCTTGCGTGATGACCCATCCAAAACTTTTCCAGATGAGCATTTGATTCCCTTACCCCAAGACCCAACTAGGCGCACCATCGATGATGATCTTAAACATATTCCAAATTTAGATGTTGACCGTGCTCATAAATTTGGCAGTAAATTTACCTCCTCTGGGTCTTTGGATAAGGTTCATCATATTGTTGGTATGGACATAGCACAAGGACCTCCTGGCAAGGTTCCGTATAGTTTGAATCATGATAAATTTGAACCCCCAGCTGGCTCTGTCCCAACAAGATTTATACCTCCTTTTCATCATGATAGCATGTTGCATCCTAGTGATGTAGGAGGAAGTCCAGTTGGTTTCAGCGAAAGTGCTCGAAAAATGTCAAATTCTGGCAGTGTTTATCCGGAATATTTTGGATCAGGTCCTGGGTATGGTAATTGGCATAGAGATCACTTGGTGCCAAGGAGTCCAGGTGGGGATTATCCTCGCTTATCCTTTCATCGATTTGGGGCTCATCCTGGCCCAGATGATATCAGTAGCGTCGAATTAAACCAATTTGGGGGACCAATTAGCAGTTCATTTCATGACAGCAAGTTTCATGGTCCTCCAGGGAATTTCCACAGGGGTGACTTTGAGAGCCCTGGCAACTTGCATCTCAGGAGTCGACGTCATGATGGGCTGCCCCACCATTTGTATAGGGCAGAGCATGTTGAACCTCATGAACTGCCTAGTAATTTGCAAAGGGGAGAATCATTTGGTTTTGGTGCTTACCCGGGTCATGCAAGGATGGGAAATTTTGTTGACCCTGGTCATCCAAGATTTGGTGAGCCAGGATTTAGAAGAAACTTTGCAGTTAAGTGTAAATTTCTTCAGCTTTTTTCATTGTATCAATGTTGTGTTTTTTTAGTGCCCTATTGTTTCTGAAAAATATTTACTTTCATATTTGTGCTTCAGTGGTGAGAACATGCTGTTAGTTTCTTGAATTGACACTTCATATTGCGTAGTACTTATACATTGGTTGGTTGATTCTAAATGTTTTTTTTTTCCATTCTGGTTCTTCTTAGGGTAACTTGGAACCTTATGACAATTCAAGAAAGAGGAAGCCGACAACCATGGGATGGTGTCGTATTTGTAAAGTTGACTGTGAAACTGTTGAAGGCTTGGATCTCCATTCACAAACAAGAGAGCACCAAAAGATGGCCATGGATATGGTTCTTACCATCAAGCAAAAAGCAAAGAAACAAAAATCGTGAGTTGTCAGACCATTCCCTATTATGTTGAAGCAGTATATTTTTTTCCAACTTGGAATGACATTGCCCTTATTTGTTTTGTAGAGATTCTATTGATCATACCTCATTAGATGGTGCAAGCAAGTCAAACAATGTCAGTTCTGAGGACCACGGGAATAAACATTAAGTCGTCTTGTCTTTTGGAACCTGAATTGTGTTTGCCTTTCTTTGGTATTTTGAACCTTGCATCTTAGGTGATTCATCGTTCCATGCCTCTTCTCTTCTTTCGAGGTGGTTTATGCTAGTGTTGTCATTTCAGGTTGCTACCATGTTAAAGGAGATGGTTTTCGGACCTTGAAGTTCAGTGGCAGTTAAGTTTGTTGGTTTTTGTCTTTGATGTCAATTTTAGTTGGTATTGGATAGTTTATGTTGACAATATCTTTTCTAATTATGAAGTTCCATCTTATCAGTTTATTGAGCTTGCGAGCTATAGTAGATGCTGATGTGCCAATTTCTTAGGAGTATTTAACTTCTTATCCTTCTGATGCAATTGTAGTCCTCATAGCCCTAGTCACTCATAACCACACCTAATAGGGGACTATAACAGAGCTGAAAAGTTGATATCAGCATACTACTACAAGAATTTTTTGCTGGTGTTACCAGTTTTCTTGATGTCAGACACAGCACATTGGTGGATATAGAATCAACTATACTATTGTATCTGAAATGAAAACATTGTCAGATTTAACGAATTCTTACTTAAAGATGAAGTGGATAATTTTTTGTTGCATTTGGATAGTTATTTATGGAAAAAACTTATCAAACTTTAATTTGTAGGATTGATTTTTGTTGGTGGCATAACGAATTTCTTTCATTAAAGGTGGCATTTTATTTGTTTGAATTTTAAGATAGCTTTAAGGGTTTTACATAGTGGATTGAGTTTCTCATTTTTCAGCTAATACTTTTTAATGTTAATATATTATCTGCTTTTATTTCTCTAGATACAAAAGCATTGAAGGAAAACATGCTGCAACTGAAGGCTTTAAGCCAAGAAACTATATACATGCTATATCTAGCTTAGTAACTAACGGAATCATATTATTTATTCTTTTCCAAAAAAAAAAAACTAACTGAATATATTATCTAACTGATTGGAAATATGCAAAACTTGGTACTGAGCCTTGCTATTCAATTAAACCGGATTTGGTTTTTTCCCAGAATTTTTATTTTGAGAGCTTTTTGAGGCATTAAGTTGGATTCTATTTTTATAAATTTGTTGTAAATATTAAAAAATAAAATTGGGCTATCTTTTCAATAGGAATGATTTTGAATTTTTTTTTTATACTTTGATAACTGACATTATTTTCTCAAGAACGAATTTATTATGTTAAAATTCTATTTATTTTCCCAACTGTCAAAGTGCCAAGAATCTCATTCTGTATAGGATCTCAAAATTTTATGTGCAAATAGAGTTAGAATATTACTGAGGTTTGGAAAATATAGGATCACTTTTTACTGATATTAACCAATTACCATTTGGCATGATACTTCTACTTTAAACTGTGAAAAAGCCTATCTAAAAGGGTTTTGATAATAGAGCATTCCATTTAAACTTCTAGAATGGTGGATTTCTGGCATAGGCCATAAACAGACTCATCAGGATAGGAACTTGACAAAATAACTAGGAAGATGGAACCCAATCATGAGAGTTGTGTAACATCACAATACATATTAGAGGGGTGTTCAGGAAGTCTCGGATGTTTATATGTAGATAGTTTTCTGACTGGGGGAAGAGTTGTTTTGCAATTGCTGGAAGATGATAGAAATTTTTAGAGAAGTTAGGGTGGAATTTCTGTCATATTTCAAAGAAATTGCAGCTGTGATTCGGTTTTTTATTTTTTTCTGATCTGGATCTCAAGTTATTAACTGGGATATGTATAAGCTCTAGATTTTGGAGTAAAGATAATTGAGCTTTGCCTGACATTTCCACATAGCTTTTGAAATTATTGTTAGGAATGTTTAAAATTTGCACAAAATAGCAGTATCAGAAGTTTTCATTTGATCAAATTGATGGAGGAGTTCTTGTGTGGCATAAGTTAAAATTATACTTAGCGTTGTTGCTCAACTTATTTTATTCAATTTTTTTCTTGGTGATAATCATGCAGTTAAGTAGGTCACTGCATAATTCTGTCAAATGGATTGAATATGTTGGTGTTGATTTTCTGTTTTTGGTGAAATTTCTCTCCGCAATAGATTATTTGAATTCAACCTTTTTTGGGCGAAGCTGACAACAAAAAGACTGACAGTTCAGCAAAAAGGTTTACCCAGACATCCCTTTTAGATGTGGTAAGGTTGTGTTTAATGTACAGATGTAAATAATGAGGTGCGCTTATTAGTTCTCTTTTCTGTTCTTGTATTTCACTAGCTAGAAGTTCTGAAGTAGGATTTGACGTTTAGTGAGATCAGGATTTTAAGTACAAAGCATGTGTTAGCATGATCATTGTTATTTGGAGAAAGTAGGCTTAAAACCGTAATTCCCTTGCTCTAATTAATTTTTGGGATGAGACTTTTGTAGATAAGGTTTCTAATGATTTTCACTGGATCTAGATGTAAGAGTTGATAGTAAACAACTTATCTGTTGGATGTAGATGTTTGAATTATTTCATAAATCAATTATGGGACTGTTTACAAGCCCTGAATGAAAGCTGCACGTAGTTGCATAGCTCAAGACCAAAACTGCTAGTGAAATATAGTTGCTGAAGCGAGCCTCTAGTGATTGGGTTGCTTCACCATGAGTCTCTGGTAGTTTGTATGAAATGCGAAGTATGTAAAAATTCAGACCATTTTTAATAGGCATGACTGTTAATTTAGAAAAAATATGTTATAGCATGCTGGATATCCAATATAGCTCTAAGTTTCTGAGGTTAGAGGGAAAATTGTAATTGGGAAAAAGAGAACTTTCTGTTGGTTTATGTGGGTCTAATTCTTTCAAAACTATTTTTTTTCTGTCTGACAGGTACTTTGTAAAATTATTAGTTTTCTTAATCTAGGTTTGGGAGTTACTGGTTGGATAAAAAAATTATCATATGGAAATAATGTACAAGCACATCCTGTTTGCTTTCCTTGAATTATGATGATTTTGTCATTTTTCTGAATCTAATATCTGCTATTTATTTTATATACAACTTGCTGAAGCTGTAGTTCTTTAGAGACTGCACCTATCTCAGTCCATTTAGATGGTTACATTGTCAACATTTATTCAGGCAAAGTGAGAGGAAGTATGCAAATTGCCAAAAGTGAAATTGCCTGTTTTCAAACTGACGTATATGAGCATAATATTTTTGTCTGCAAGCCTATGCACAAGCTAGTCGTTGTAATTAGTAAGGAATTTGTCTCACAATTGATGGATCATGGAATGAAAACTTGTACTAGACACTCATAAGTTGCAAGCTTATAATGTAACTAGTGCAGTTTTATGTCTGACTAGTTCCAAGACAATAAGTAAATAAAGTGCACCAGTTAAAAGCTACAAAAAGCAACTTCAGAGTGACAAATAATTGACCTCTTTCAGTAGCTTTAACTGATTTAGTAATGTGAAAACATCGGAAGCACCTTTAATAAATAATAGAATCGAAGACCCTTTAAGCTTTAACTGATTTAGTAATGTGAAGAACATCGGAAGCACCTTTAATAAGTAATAGAATCCAAGACCCTTTAAGTTTTTACCTATTACGAATTACGTCAAAATTTTATACAAAAAGTTATAGGAATATACTGATTTAAGGATAGAAGTTTTACTCGGAGCATAACTACGGTTGTATTGTGCTTAGAATTTGAATAGGTAAACACTTCGTACTTGTATTTTCTAGAGGTTTAATATTGATTACTTCTATATTGGCCTTTTGGAGTTGGGTTATTTTAAAGATGTTCTTATGCTTCATAAACTCGCACATCATTTTGTTATATATTGAAAAATTTGGGAGTTTTCTTGAAGCTGTGATCAGCGTCTGAGACTTTGGATGCAAATTCTGGACTTCAAACATGCTCTTCATATTGTGTCTGCCAGGTTTGTGGTTTTTATCTTTGAACATTTTTTGTTAGACTTTAGACTCATAAAGTGAGGTTCATCTGTTCAGTTCTCAAACTAACGATGGGGTTTAGTTTTTAACCTAACTGCTTTATGTACATCGGTAGCCATGTAGTATAGTAGTAGTAGTTTTAGCCTTCCCTTTTGATTGGAAAAGTGCAGAGGTCTAAATAACAAAATCTTTGTTGCCGTTAGTTTGTACTGGCATGACTTTAAATGACGTTGTCCTTGACTGTCTTTACTCATTAGGTTATGCTTTAAAAATGAAGTATTTGAGCAAAAATTGAGAGGATAGCACATAACAAATACATTTCACCAATGTGGCTTGTGAATTATCAATGAGGGATACTGATTCTACATTAATTTTGATTTATGTATATACATTTTTTAAGCACTTTGATGATGTCATATTCACCAATGAGTAGTTTTAAGCAGGAAGGTAGTTGAGGGCTTAGATTTTGAATTAGGACCTCCGTATTACTCACCTGCCTCTCCTTTATGCACCATTGTCAAACTATCTGTATTGTTTTCGCTTGGTAGGAATTTTGTGGTATTCTGATTGCTTCTTGCTTAAATATCTGAAGAAATAGAAAAGATTGCAAGTGTAATCTTGCGAAGTATACTTTACACATAGCTTTCATCGTAGTTTTCCTTTTGCGCCTACTTTTGCTTGTATTTTATGTTGAAAATATGTGACTCTGCTATATCAATACAAATGAAATATAGTGATAAACAATCTCGTCTTGTACTAATCCTAAAACAAAAGCAGCCACAATATGTTGTAATCTCTACTCTTTTCCAATTATTCATTGAAGCATTCATATGACATGGTCATATGGATCAAAACATGTGTATAGGGTTGTGGGGGTGTGGGTGACGTCTTTCATGAACTTTGTTGAATGTTGACAAGTACAAGAGGCCTTTATGGCGCTGTTTGGCAATCAGCTGATAGCTGATTCTATTAGCTGTTAGTTGATAGCTGATTATATCAGCTGGTTTGACCAGCGGATTGCATTAGCT
>JANSVB020000180.1:33260-45011 GCA_025504935.2 Erythroxylum haughtii
GTAATATTTTAAATACTTTGTATTATTCTTAATTTTATATTTGTATGATGATAATTGTCTTTGTTTATATTAATTGTAGTTATTATTTATATGTGAACTATTTAAAAATTATTGTTATTTCATATTAATTGTTATTTTTATTTATTATTATGATTTTTGAAAACATGATTGATGTAAACAATAAACTAGTAAAATATACAGTACAACTGTACAATATACCAATAGACTATTTCACAAATTTTAAAAATTTTAAGGACTATTTCATAAATTTAAAAAATTACCCGAAATGATATCCAATATTGACCAGTACCGGTATAGTACTGTATTAAAACTTAATTCGGTACCAAATTCGATACAGCATTCATAATATTGATTTCAACTAAATTTTTATTTTTGCTATCCAAAAATCCATTCCGTTCCATATTTCTGAATTCGCCATTTCTCCAATTTGTATATAGTCAAAGCGATGCCCTTTGCTCACCCTGGAATTCTTTATTGAAGACAAATACCATTCATTTATCATATGCACACTTACAATGAACACAAAGCTCACTCTCTCAGCTACACCTAGTGCTGCTTCTGCCAAAAAAGAAACAGAAACTGATACAAAAACAACAAATCTGAGGCTTATGGATGCTTTTACTTTATAGTGGCCTTCCCGACAGGAATTTATATGTTCATATCCCATTTGACTACTAATACAAATGCCAGGATTTCTGTTGCAGTACACAACCAGTCAACTGAAAGTATACATACTATTACATGGTACTACACTCTTCCCACCGGTGAGAGGGGCGGGTATGAAACGTATCTGCCTCCGTCCATTCCATTTGGAGGCATCCTTGTTCCATCATTTTGTGCTAATACTGTTTCCCGACTAGTTTTTTCTTCATTAGAGGAGCTAATTTCCACGATCTCATGTAGTTTTTTACCCTCTATAACTGCTATACCAAGTGAGAATGCCTGTAAAATTGAAAGTGAAGCATTGAACTCAACTGAATAGATCCCTTCCTGGAAAGAAGCCAAGCTAAAGACTGGCTGGTTCTCATCTTCTTCCCCCTGTGGCCAAATGTACAAAGAGATATCAGTTGGCAATTGCAACCATGATAAAATGCATACACAATTGATCTATCCAGGAAATAGAGCAGTACCTGGTACATGAATTCAAATTTATCTGCCACACACCCTTTTGGTGGAACCAGTTTATTACCAAACTTATTGGATAGAATCCTAAGTTTGCAGCCTAGATCCCAACCTCCACAGTCACATGATCCACCTGATCTCCATCGCTGGATCAACGAAGAAGGCCCCCCTTTATTCGGTAGACTATGAATTCCACTTGGAAGAATCATTGTTGCATTCATTACGGTTTGACGGCCAAAAAAAGGCAGATTCACTTCATTTTCCAAAGTAGAATGAGATCTTGTCCCTGGCAAATCACTGTACTTAATGCTCTGATGCCCATGCCTGACACTGCTTTTATTTATAACTTTTGGGATCTTGACCACAATGGCAGCAAGCTCATCATTTGGCTGGAAATCTAGCGCTTGTGGCTCTCCTTGTCTCAGGTCCACAGCAAATAAAACAAACTCTCTGGTCAAAGATTGCACAATATAGTTCTGTCTAGTCAAACTTGAAAACTGTGAACCAGAAACCTTCAGAAGGGCCACAACGTTGTGAATGTATGCTGCATCTTTTCCTTTTCCACCTTGAGCTATCCACCTCCCATTTTTTTTCTTGACCTTCTGAATGGAATAAAATGTATAAATGCAGCTGTACCCGTCCTCTCTTGTAGTGCTCAACTTCTTCCCTGTGGCAGCAATGATGTCATGTTCATTGTCCACAGCAAATGTGTACAGGGGCTGGCCGTCCTTGATTGCAACTTGTAAAAGAGCTTGAAATTGTGACGACTTGTAGTTCTTGTCCCGAGTTAAATCATTATTTGCCTTCTGAAAACTGGTTGTATCCGATTCTAACGTCCTTGGCTGTGCAGCACCATTTGAAAATTCTGCATTTCCATCAGATTTACAAGCTCTATCAGTTGGTACCAAATTCCTCCTCAATTGCTCAAGAGAATTATAGTGGTTTTGGGCCTTCGGCTTCCACAATGGGTCAAATAACCTTCTCAAAGGGCTTGACCTGGCTCTGCTAGTACTATTTTGAGCATCAGTAATTGAGGCATCCTGACAAGAGTAATTCTTGGTATCATCTGAAACAGATTTTGCAGACCTATTTGTTGAAGCTGGTTGCAACCCTTCTCTGGAGTTGAAATTTTTGCTTATCTTCCCCATACCAATGCCAAGTCGGCGAAAAGGTGATGTGCTCCTTGGTTTCTCAGAAGCTACTTTAATTGGCTTAGAATCCAGTCCCTTGGAATGCTCTTTGAAACCTGAAACTGCTGGTACTTGACCTGATCTTTTAACTTCAAAAATGCCACCGAAGTCCAAATCATTTCCCTTTTTCGTGGAACGCTCATGCAAAAAACTGACCTCATCCACATCTGAGCATCTTTTTATCGCTGAATCAAACTTTTGAGGCAGGGGACACGAGTGTGGAACACAAGAACTCAAAGGTAGAAGGTCAACTTCCTTGGGAATCTCTGAGAAGCTCCTTCGACTTTCTTCTGCTGCTGTTTGGCCTACTATTGAATCCGAAAGATGAGGCAATCTAGGGTTACTGATGATGGGGGGATTTCTGGGTTTAAGACAAACTACTGCTTCATTTTTCTGTGCGACATCTTTGTCAAAAATATCTGCCTCCTGTTCTTGAAATTTTTCCAATCTCTTTAGAAATTTAAGATCCTGTTTCTTTGAGTTTGCCTTCACGCAATGCACCACTTCGTCATTTACCCCATTGGTCGAAGTTCCAGTTTGTGATTTGACCTTTGCAACATCATCTTTTTTCTTCCTCTGAATCTGATCAGTTCCAGGATCCTTTCTAATGAACTGTCCTTTCACATCAGCTGCATGTCCACGTACACCTTTGGCATCTGGAAACTTTCCGAAACTTTCTTCCAATGATTTCCTGGCATGAGAATGGCTTTCTCTTGGAGATGACATGAGATGAAATTGTAATGAAGGACGACAAATCCTTTGATGAGCAGGAGAGCAACTTCGACCTACACTAGAAATGACAGATGATCCTTCTGTCGAGAAGGATGAGGATGAATTACTACTGGAAAGTGAATGCCGGCGACTCATCTGTGATATGTGCTTCTGGCTATGCCATTTTTCCAGACGACCCCAGTCAAGGACCCCAACATTCAAAACTTTGTCCTCGCGTTTGGCACCTCGCTCCAAATAGCTTGGCAAATTCGACATGTATTTGATGAGCTCCTCTTCTTCAACTAACTTTCTATCTAACTTGGAACAACCTCTCAAGGGTTTTGAAGACATATCTCTTATGGTCGTTGTTTCATGAAGGAGATCAGCAAAGTGAAAACTAACCTTCTCTTGTCTGAAGTTCATGTGTAAATTGGAGCAACGGCGTACTTTGATTATATCAATCTTCTCAGAAATTCCTAAAGTTTGTATGTCCCTCGAATTATTTTCCAGCCTTTCGTTGCCTTCCATAGACCAAGTAAAACCTGATTCAGGTATTGCTCTGGTATTTCCTTTTCAACAGTACACTCCCATTCAAAATACACAGATGCTGGTCATTCTGGCTGGAGGGAGAAAACCTAGAGTGACAAAAACAGATATTAACCTCTCAAAGTGACCATAACAGACTACGAGGAACATGAAACAAGGTTGCTGTTAGATATTGCCAAATTATTTTCATTGGACATAATACCTCTCAAAACTCAACTGATTATTTCCCTCAATAATAAATACCTAATGGACCTAGTGGGGATCCAATACTCTTTTCTTCCCCTTCCCCTTTTTGAATATTGTATTAACAGCTAAATTATAAAATTCACAGCTCTCAAATCCGTAAATGGATGACATCTCTTCAACTTGTAAAGTGTATAACTGAATTAGGATGCCAGAGGACAATATACGATAAGATACAGACAAAATTAGGGGCAGAGAACTATGGCAAGCAAATATTGGTGGTCCTAGAAAGCCCCCAATTTTTGAACAGGTTGAGATAAGGCAAAATCGATTAGTCTTCATCGAAACCAATTGGCATGTGTCTGCACCTAATGAAAAGGAAAAGATTCCCAGAAATTTAAATCCTAAAAGCTTTGGTTTTCAACATCCTAAACAGCATATCCTGTCTTGGCCCTGTAACCGAAAAGAACAGCCCAAAAGCAACCACTTTCTTCCCTTTACTCTCCCCTTCTACTAAATTCAAACAGTAACTATAGGGAATTGGACTAATCAATACCTCTCTTGCTCTCGTCCCACTTATAATTTTCAAGATTCCAAATTTGGAGCAAAGGAAATGAAGAACTTCCCTAAGCATTTAAGCTTTAAAAGCACAAACTCAAAGACTTTCTGTAATTGTGACAGTTAACTCTTAGCAAACAAAATTTGCAAGCAAGAAACTTTCTCCAGATTTTCCTGTCAAACAAGTAAAATAGCACATACCCAGTTCAGCAACGGAAATGCAGAATCAAAACATTCCACTGAGAGAACCAGCAGCTTCTCCAGGAGGAACTTACAGGTGCCGGTGCTTCATGAGTCGTCGAACCCAGAAACAAAAAAAAAAAAAGAACCAGAGATCAAGAGAGTAGCAGAAACCAAATATAGCGCAAGTAATCAATGCTTTGCTTTCTTCTACGAACTCCAAAGCACTAACACGCAAAACCAGAGACGGATGGAGAGATTTGTTATGAGAGAGGGATAGAGGGGCAGAGAAGTTCCGGTTGCTGGAGCCTGGATGCAAGTTGCAACTCCAAGTACTCGCTCGCATGTGTGTGCGCGCCCGCTGCTTGTTACAGTCAGAGAAAGCAAGTGTGTGTGGAGATGCTGAGAGAGCGATCGTTTTCATCGGAGGGCTATTAAAGGGTGAAAAAAAGTATATTATATCAAGTGGTCGGCATCTTCAGATGGGGAGTAAATGTAATGGCATGACCCTGGGTCCCACCTTGAGACCTTATTCAATTTTGTCTCCATCACGTATTAAAGAGTTTGACATGTCATTCCTTGTCAGATAACGGGACCCACATTCGGCATATTCCATCTCTGACCGTCTGATTTAACTATTTATCAGCACGACGTCCGATCTTTTAAGGGTCTTTCGATCGAATCATACAGATTTTGGCTGGTTTTCTTTTCGTAGTAAATAATGAGGCATCATTTTGTCACTGAAATGGGAAAACTGTGTAAGATCTTCCTTTCATAATGGGTCTTTTGATGTAATGCAAAGTTGTTACTTTCAAATACAAAAGGACTAAGGAAAAGTAGGCAGTAACAAAGCAGGGAGATGCAATCAGTACTGGGGAGATGCACAAGCGCAAGATCATCTTCCTTGCACTAATAATCACATCACATGTGGGGTAGACAGACCCACCTCCTTTAAGGACTTGCATAGTAAAAAAAAGGCTATTTTGATTTACTTATCATACTGATCCTCCGAGCTTTTCACTTGTCCTTTTTAGCTTTTGTGATCATTGGTTATTGAATTTTTAATACGGGGCTTGTAGAGTCTGTTTATAAGAATTAAGCTTAGATCAATTATTGTCTAAATAATTAAAACTAGTTGTTTGAATAATTGACCTTTACTACTTATAAATCCTTTAATATTTTTATGTTTAAGCAATATAGGACACTCTAATATTGGTCCCTTGATCGTAAATATTAAAATTCAGTTCATTTTTAATTTCAGTTCAATCTTGAGATGACGTTTTTCAAAGATAGAGCGTGTAAAAGAGAAAGTCATTTAACTTTTGGTGAAAATGAGTAAATCTGAGAAGGATGGGGACTGCTCTAATTAACTGGCATCCAATGTCACACGTTACGTTAGACTAGTGGACTGTGTCTATGGTTTAAACTGCTTGGGGCTATTATGTATCTTGTCACGATTAAAGTATGATTACGTAGATTTGTCAAACACCATATGCCTTTTAAAAATGCCATTATTGAGGTACGAAACGGTCTCGAAGGTGTACAAGATGTGAACTAGCCATGTCTATCTTGTATTGCCTTTCTATGTGAGTTGGACGCTTGCCGGGTGTGATTACGTCACCCATTATTCCAACCCTAATAATTTAATCCCTCATATGCCAAAAATATGGCATTGCCTTCTTGTTAAACGGCTACTTGACCTTCAGCATGACAAAAATATTAACATGTGCGGATCAATTAAATATTATTAATATAACGTCTTAACTTAATTCTTAAAGTTTATCTAAACTAATTAAATCTGTCTCAAACTTATAATTTGATATTATTATAATAAGTTATTAGTTTGGATTAGATTTAAGAGTTTGGTATGGATGTAAACATTTTATTAGCCCATATATGTTACTCATGTCATTATTTATTTTAAATGCAAGTTGGAGCGAAGAGATATTTTTAGAAAATAAAAAGTCATAAGGAATTCCTTTTGGAAAATTTCAAAGTTAGGAAGTTGTTTTAAGTTACTTAAATCATAAGAACCTCGTATCTTTTAGGGTTAAATATAAACAAATCTGAAATTTTATTCAATTTTGTAATTATAACTTGGAATTTAAAAAGTGGTAATTAAATACTCAAGTTTTATTTTTTTAATCTAGCCTGATGTTCGTATTTTTGTTCACGTTGCTACATAACTTTAGGCATGTACAGGTGGAATGAGATGTACATTAATCGGGTGTTTGATGTATGTAAGTTTTAGTTAATAACCTCGATAACCTACAAGCACAAGTTCATTAGTATAATATCTAAGTTGTTGGTCCCACAAGGAGGGATAATGTAATCCCAAATAGGAGGGATAATCTAATCCTAAAATTTAAGGCCAGAAAACAATATAAAAATTCAACTGTACGAAACTAAAAAAGAGAGAAAGGAAATTTTACCTATCCTTAATGTTAACCTAAATGATTATGAATTATCAGATTATTAGTTCTAGACGATCATATGGTTGATTGCTCTCCCTCGAATTATAACCATTAACTCTAAATTATAAACAATAATCAAATTATAGAAGTTGCAATCTCTTAATTAACAACCTATCTAAAACCTTAATTAGTTATGAAGTTCTCTAATTAACTACCAAAAATCTATGCAAGATCTCTCTTTGCACAATTTACCGATTTGATTTAATTCTTGTTCTATTAAATCACTTAATTCTCATTAGCCCAATTTAATCATTTTTTATTCAATTCACTCTCTTAGTTTATTATTGAATTATGCACTTCCAGAATTAAACCACAATGAATCCAATAACACATAAAAAACCAAATTTCATTAATTCAAAAATAAATCTCTAAAGTTGAGTTTAGAACATCCTCAATATTCAAAAATCCTATCACCAGATTATTATTCCAATTCTATATAATAATAAAATTGAAAAGAACAGGAGATACGATTTGAATGGATGATGGGAGGCAGAGACATCGGGAAACTCCTGATCTGGGAATTACGTTCAGTCAACTTCTTCTCATCTTCTCTCTTTCTTCTTCTCTTTCTCGATCTCTCGATGAATTCTCTCTAGGGTTTCTTAAAAGTGGCCGAATCAAAAACTCCCTCTGCTTCTTTGTCTTATTCTTTAAATATTCTCTATGTTCTGAGCAACCTTAAGATTTTTTTCGAGGTCCGAAAGGTCTAAAAAATCTCTCAAAATTTGATGTTTTTTAGTATTTGCACGTCTACCCGATGCAGGTCACCATTGTGGACTACATCTGAGCCTTCTGTCATGATCATGACATGCAGGCCATAATCGTGGGTCAGTCCTGGGCTTCTGTCTACGATGATGTGCTATTGTTTCAGCTCGAATGTCTCCGAAACTTCTCCATTCTTCGATATTGACCTTGAAACACTAACAAACATATCAAAGTATCTCAAAAATATAATATTTAAGCTCAAAGACTTATACTAACCTATAAAACACTTAAAATATAAATAATTAACAAACTAACACAACTCTAACATAAACATATACTAAATGATTGAATTAACAATTAAATACATATCAAACTAAGCCCCAAAATATGATGCAATTTACACTTATTATATATATTAGATTTTTAATTAATTAATTAATTAATATTAAGGAAAACAAAATTCCAAACCCATCTCAAATTACAAAACCTGAACCTCAATCTCATTTCATCTTACATGTTCCCATAGATAATTAAGCCTGTTGATGTACTAATTAAGCTTGCCATATAACCTAAAAATTAATCAAAATTAGAACTTTATCTTTGAGAGAAAGAGATAACTAAATATGGATGTCATTACCTGCCAACGGTGAAGAGGAGACAACCGAAGGTGGCGAGGAAGATCCTAGCTTGAAGGTTGGGATGAACGAAGTAAATGGCCTAGAGATTAGCCTCGAAGTCAGAGGGGATAGCGTCGCAGATTGATCGTAGAGTTTAGACATCGGAAAAGTTATCGATTCTTTGAACACCAGTGTGAAAGAACATAACATTCCTTAAACATGTTGGGAATGTAGTCGTCAACATCTAGTTCCTAATTTCAGATGGGATAGGTTTTTTGTTTTAAATATTTTTTGTTTTCCTTAATATTAATTATTTAAACAAAAGTCTAACATATACATCTCATTTCACCTGTTATTATAGCCACATCAGCAATATTAACAAATATACTAACATCGGCCTAGATTTTTTTTAAAAAAGGGTATTTAATTATCACTTTTTAAATTTTAGACTATAATTATAAAATTGAATAAAAATTTAATTTTTTTTTTGTAATTAACCCTATCTTTATCCTAAGTTTTTGTAGAAACCTAAATTTTTTGAGTCATTAGGAGTTAAGGTATAAAAAGACCTTGCACGTTATTTTCAACAATTTTTGTATAGGCTCGTAAAAAATTTGAGGAATTTATTCAAAGCTTACTCGAACATCCAACAACTTAAATAAAAATGGCAGGTAAAACAAGTATATTTCATATTATCTCCATTTACATAAGTTCATAGTTGATGTTGGATCGATCAATAAAGTTCATGTTAAATTATATCAAAGTTTCCATGATTTTATAATTTAAAGAGAGTTTTTTCAATTTGTTTATAAGGAAATTAGAGAAATTAAAAATATTTTTACTTGAATACACAATGTACTTGTTGCTTGAATTAGTTTCTTATACAAAAAAAGAGAAAATTTGCATTTTAGGTTTTTTTTTGGAAATATGTTAAGAGTCCGATAAAAAAATTAAAAATAGTTAAAGGAAATTGAATGTCCAATATTTCTCTGAAGTTGGATGGATTCCATACATCAATAAGGGGATACAAGCTAATTATTTGGCACGCGTTCTCATGAACCTTGAATAGCTAATATGTATAGGAAGAAAGTGTATCACGTATGTGCTATAAGGGTTAAAGCCTAGGTGTGTGCATTTGGTGTGTGTCTCACATGCTCTTTTACGGGCTAGGGCAACTGCGGTATGTCGCTGCATACATCACATATGCCAATACCGTTTGGGCGTATCACCGCACATATGATACTTGTAATATGCTATTTCGATTATGACACTGTGCAATGTGCTATACATATATTTTATAGCATATGCTCTATTTATAATATATCAGAGTAATTTAAGAGTTTAAATGTATTATTGATGTTATAATGAAGATCACGAATGAATCAAAAATAATTTTAGACTCGATCGAAAATTTTTCAAAAAATTTCCGAAAAATTTGAAAAGTTACAAAATGAGTCCAAAAAAGCTTTAAAAGCTTCAAAATGTACTTTTGAGATTTAGGTGACACTTTTGAATGAAATCCAGACAATTTTGGTGATATTCAGTGATTTCAGATTCAACTTGAAAATTTTTCCAGACAGCTAAAAAAGTTACTGAATAATTTCGAAAAATGATGAAAGCTTTAGAATTAGGATTGGAGTCCCTAAGAACTAAAACAAGTAAAAATGGAGGTTGTTTGAGTAGAACTCGAGTAATCCAAAATTATTGGATTAAAGTGCCCTTTTTGAAAATAATAGGTATGGATGATTTTAAACTCATTCAAAATTTTCTAAAAACATTAATCAGTAAGTATTGACCCTAATTAGAGTATTTCATGGTCAATATGATGATAAGATAATTGTGGAATATTTTTTAAATTTAATTCGATTAGTAGGTGAATTAAACTCAATAAAGAGCAATTTGGTCTTTTTTTTTGTATAAAATGGTGTTAATGGATTAATAAGTCACACTTAATAACATTTGTATGATGAGTCATTAGAGATGATCAATGTGATGAGTCATTATAAATGACCAATGAGAAGATGACATTGGTAACATTAATGGAGAGTATAGAAACCAAAAATTAAGACAAATTGCTTCATTTTGGAGAGTGAACCGCGAGAGCAAAAAATGAAAACAAAAAGGAGAGCAACCAAGGTGACTTTCGTCCAAGGAGAAGAGGAAGAAGAGGGCTGCCATTTTTGGTGGATTTGGAATATGAATTGGAGGATCTTAATCAAGTATAAGAGCCTACTCAAGAGATTGAAAGAAAAAATGGTTTTTTCTAGCTTAAATTTCTAGTTTTGTGGGTTTTTGAATGGGATGGAATTATTTAAGATCAATGGTGATTTTTGACTTGCCATAGCATAGATAATAAGCTTGGAAGCATTTAAGGGTTGAAAACATGAAAGTAACCCAAGAGATTAAGCTTGAAAGAATCGGTCATGGCTAGGGTTTTTTTATATGATCCAAAATTCTATTATAATGTTTTATGATGTTCATAGCATGATTTTGATCCTAATGAAGTAAAGAAATAAAAAGTAATTGATTTGGAACTAGTTTTAGTTGAATTTCGGCCAAGGGTGCATGATTATTTAAAAATTTGTGAATGAAATTTTATTGCTTAAATGTGTGTATGAAAATGTCAACGAATTGAATTTGGATTGGTTTAAAGTGCTAGAGATCAAATGAAATTGATTGGTTTAAAGTGTTCAAATGAAATTGAATTGGAAGAGTTTAGTGTAAAATATGTTAAGTTTAGCCTTAAGGGCATTTTTGGTATAAAAAATATGGTTATGATGTAATGACCTTGTGAATGTGATTAAGGATAGTCGTGAAGTGTATTTGTGGTATTGGAATTATTAAATGAAGTGTTGTGTTATTATTTGGAGAAAAATTATTATATAGAGTGTATGTGAAAAGTAATGAAGTTGATAGGGTTTATTTGATTGGAAAATGTGTTAAGAAGTTGAATGTATTTGTATTAGGTATTCTGATCAGAAAATGAAACCAATTGATTAAAAGTGATGAAAAGGAAACTAGCAAGTTGTGAGTTTATTTTAATTGTTTTATATGACTAAATTCTTTGTAAAGAATTATTGACATGTAATTTTAAATTATGAATTAATTTGAATGATTATGAATCCTCCGATAATTGATTTCGAAAATAAGATGAATTGAAAATGTATGAGTCGCTTTTACCTATGGTACACTACTAGGATTTATATATATTATTATACCGGTCAGAGTATTTTGATCGTGTATGGTAGTATTCAAGGGGCGTCTATAATTATTAGAGGAAAAAGAAAAAGCAAATGAATCAGTTAGTAAAGTGTTTGTCTCACCTTCTACACGTATAGAGTATATAAAGTGCTAGTCAAAGTTGTTACGAGTAAGCGATGTAGCATCAGCTCCATAACTACCGATTTATAACAGTTAACCTAGTGCAAGTAAGTGTTGTATAAC
>JANSVB020000180.1:290872-303517 GCA_025504935.2 Erythroxylum haughtii
TCTAGAAGGAACTCTGACTTAATTTTAGCTTTGTGACCCTGGATATTGAGATTGAAAATGATGACCTGATGCTACCCCTATTTTGGAGCAACTTGTGACATTTGGTCTATATCTCATGAGTTAGGAGTCCAAATGAGCTAATTGTTAGAGCTATAAAAATGATAGACATAGAGGGACATATGTATAGAAGACCTAGAAACCCAGTTTTGATGTTTGTGTATGAATATTGAGGAAAAATTAGTGGAATGAATAGAGAAAGTTTCTGTTACGACCATAACATTTTTTTTGTTTCCGATTTCTACCACATCTTATTTGACGCTTTATGAATGTTTATGAAAATTTTCAAACACCTAGAAATAAATGAAATAGGATTTAGCATATGTGAATTGGGTGACGGAACAATAGAATATAATATTGAACATAATGCATACTAAAGAAAATTTACATGTACATAAATGATTTGTATGGATATTCATTACTCATATGTGTATAGTATGATTATACAAGGGTGATTTTAATACCCTTCTAATGGTGATAAGCCATGAATTGCAAATATGAATGCAAATATATATTTTATGACTTGAAATGTATATCATATGATTCGTTAATATATGAATTGTGAAATTTGCAAATGGTTAAAGGAAATGTGATAATGCCTGCTCTATTGTCTTTGTTATAGATAGATAGGCATGCCTATAGGGTTGCAGTGCAATTGCTACAGTTTGACACCACTAGTGTCCACAGTTTGATACCTTCGGATATCCACAGCACCCATTATCCACACCCACAAAAAAATTGCAGGCTTAACATAAAAATTAAACTTAACAGTCATAAATAAGAAGTACAGGATGACAACACAAAGAATTGGTATTGATGAGCATTTGTATTCGTTGTAATGATAAATTATAATGATGTGCAATTATATTGATAATTTGTATCAATTAGCATTGAGTATCAATGTTTGACTTATAAATGTGCATTTTTAGTATGTGGATAATATGTTCGAATAATTGAAAAATATTTTAAAGATGATAGAGAAAAGATAATGCAAACTGATTTATAATGTTTTGACAAACAACTTTTGCCTACATCTACGCCTGAGAAAAATAACCTTCATACAATCTCTTTTGGTAAAAAGAAACCTTTCTTACAAGTGGAACCTTAATCTCACTTATATCACACCCAAATGCAATAATATATTTCCCCAACCAAATATTACAACTCAAAATACCTTTATTAGTTAATAACTCCAAAATGGCTCTCTCACATAAATATGATACAATGATGCTCAAATGATTAAAAACTTATTGAAATGTATGTATACAACACCTAAAACCTTTTTGAATCCAATAATAATAATAAAAACACATATTTATAGTGCTTTGGGGCGTAAAATAGTTGTTGGATCTAAGAACAAGCCATTACAATGACTATATACAATATATTGGTTGATTGGGATACGTTTATAGCACCATATTCATTAGCTATTGGAATACTTGTCAAGCAATACATATATTGTTGACCAATATGGTATATTGTTCGATCAATACATTAATAAATATTGCTATAAACTTCTAGTACATCAATTTTAACAACTTTAACTTATATTGGTCAACTACTAACCTAGGTAGGTCGACCAATTACCTCAAAAACA
This sequence comes from Erythroxylum haughtii, assembly GCA_025504935.2. Classification (NCBI taxonomy): domain Eukaryota; kingdom Viridiplantae; phylum Streptophyta; class Magnoliopsida; order Malpighiales; family Erythroxylaceae; genus Erythroxylum; species Erythroxylum haughtii. The sequence continues at coordinate 292,527 of JANSVB020000180.1, forward strand.
TGATTTTAATATTTTAAAATGTTTAAAACTAATTTATTTAATCCAAATATGATTAAAACACTTCCAAAACATTCTCTAAAGGTTATTTGAAATATCAAGAGGCTTTTATATTAAAATTAAAAGCTTTAATTCCTCTTAGTGAGTGTAAAGACTTATGCAATGGAGTGAGATGAATGATTATACATGGTGAAACTTTTGGATCATCAAATATACAAAATGAGCTTACAAATAATAATAAAAAATGTGAAATGACCTTAATAGGCCTTAATCTTCTTTTGTTCTTATTTTGGACTTCAGTTTATTGGTTACAAACTTCAACTTTTCTTTATCAACTTCATACACTGTTTTCTTGAGTTTATGGCTTCATTTTGCTCTAATATTGCTTTTTGTCAAAAGAATAAACAAATTAGTAGTAATTATATTTTTTTATCATCAAAACATCAACTGGAACATCCCTTAGTTCAACACAATCTTTTCTTGGCAAGGAAGAATGACATAGCGGGTTGTAACACTACTCAAAATAAACTAGACCTACAATTGTAGCAGTGGTGAGTCTAGACCAATTCTACAGTTACACCTAGTTAATCATATTTCATTAAATTGTTGTTCTTTTACCTCTCCTAGTAAATATTAATTGTAGGTTAACAATAAGATTTGTTAACCTCGGTTTTCTTTTAGGTTTTGTTTAATTAAGAAGAGCTCATTAATTAAATCTAGTTATCAAACAACCTAGAACAATATCTCTAGATTTAATTGGATAACCACATTATGATTAAGGAAAATAGATTAATCAAGGCAACAACCACACAAGATCGTGTCATTTAACCTAGGTTTTGATATCCCTAATGATTAAAAACTATTAGTCGCCACAAATGAATCTCAACATAGCAATTACGGATTATATTGAAATTCTAACAATGGGTTCTTACGTAAAAGTAATCAAATAAAGCATTCAATCATTCTCACACAACACCCAAAAATTACACATAGGATAACACAATCAATACCTAAAGAGAGAAAAATAAAAAACATAATGAAAAATATTCTTAACCGGGTTCTTTAATCAATGTCACCTCCGAACTGGCATCGGGAAGCTAGCTCTCCATGGGTCTTCAAAGGAATAGAGCTTTACCCCTTCTTTCCATCGAAACTGAGCCTTCACTCTCTAAAATGTTTTTGCCCCACTTTTTTTAAATGAAAACATTAAAACCTTCATAACTTTCGGTCATCATCAAACTGTTCCTTTTATAGGAAAAGTTAGGGTTAATGGATAACTGGCCCTTCTCATGCCCATGAGTGGCTTCTCACGCCTATGTTGATGGCCCCTAATTGTTTTTATTTTATCTTATTTGATTAAGCATGATTAGATTAATCCTGGGGTCTTGCTAGATTAATGTATGTTGGAGCTAATTAGCATGTTGATGTTAATGGGATTATGTGACATAGGTGAATTAAATTCAAGTGTTAGGAATGTATAGCATGAAGGGCATTTTTAGGCAACTCACTTAAGGAAGTAAGGACATAAGCTTTTTAAGTAATGGAAAATGTACTTTATGCAATCATTAATGGTAAAAAGGGGAAGAAAATGTGGTGTCTTTCATTTGGAAGAGAGAAAACAAAATTTAAGAAAGAAGGGAGAGAGTTTGGTGAGTTTAGAGAAAAAGAAGAGTTAGGTTTGGTTTTGATTTTTCTTAACCTTCAAGAGTAATTCTTGAAGTTGTTCAAGAAGGAGAAAGGAAGAGGAAGGTTAAAGCCTCCATTAGAGCCAAGAAAATCATTGTTGGGTGAAGATTCAAGGTAAGTTGATTTTAATCTCTTGGAGTTTTGAAAAGTCTATGGTTCAAAGAGCTTAGGAAAGGCATGAGTTTAGGTATTCTAGGATCAATTTCATGCATTTGGTTCTTTGGGTTTTCCAATTTGAAATTCTATTGAATTGGGAAATTTTTTTGTCACGGTTAAAGGGAGGCAAGAGGAGCAAGAAGAAAAACAGCCTTGAACAAGTTTTCAAGAAAGGAAATCAAAGTGGGTGACATTTTTATAATTGAGTAAATAAGCTATTAGAGTTTCTTTCAAATAAATGGAATTAAATGATTTCCAACTATCTTAAAAATGTGCATTTATTGTTTTTAAGATGGGTTGAGAAATGATGATAGAAATGCAAATGAAATGTGTCATGCTCATGAAATCAAGTTTCAAAAAAATCAAATGTTCCATATGGGCAAAATGTTTCAAGTTCATGAATTACATGTTATGTGGGTTTATGGTGGTCTGATCTGTTTGTCAAATGCACTTGATTAAAAAGGCCTCTCCCACCTTCCTGTTAGTGGCATGGAGCTCCCTCGCAAACTCCCATAAGTTTACGGCCACGCAAGACCACTTTGTGAAATTGTGATAGTACGTTCTGTTCACGGCTACACAGGACCCGTATGGGAAATATGCAGAATGTTTTGTTATGGATCCACCCAAACAATTATGATGTGTTTATGCATTTACATGTGTTGACAAGTTTGATGAATGGTTAACTTATGTGAACTGTGATTTTGGTTTGACAAGTGAGATATAGATGTTTTATGGATTTGTGAGAAATTGCTATGATCATGAAGGTTTTCAATGATTTTTGCTTATTACCGATTATAAAACTGTTACCCATAAGCATTAAGCTCACCCCACTCCTTCCCATCTACAGGCGCTGAGCAAGATATCGAGTGATTGAGTTGAGCTCCAAGGCATCACGCCAATTTGCACTTTTGTTCTTTTGAAGTTAGAATTTGTAAAACAATGCTTCAGTTGTATTTTGAGAAATTATTGTTTTTACAAAAGTTTATATTTTGGATTATGTTGTAAGGTGGCTCGAAATGCCCATTAAAGTGTTGTAAAACACCTATTTTGATGTGAATGAAATATATATATTATGTTTGTTTATGGCTTTTCAAGTTCTTACAGCACTATTTTCAATTTTTCATAAGGGTAGGAATTGTGTTTTGTAATCAAGGGAAAATCTGGAATGATCTAGGTGGAACTAGTAAAAATTTTCTTCTTGAAAGTTGTAGATGATCTTTCCAGCTTTCCAACGATATAAAGTTTGTAAGTTTTGGATATCGTAGTGGAAAGTTATGATCTTCACAAGTTGTGATATTGCATAGGATGTGTGTATGTGACAGCTATGGAGATTGATGTTATTTTTGCTTCGTCTTAGTTTGCTTCGTCTTAGTTTTACTTCTGCATCTTCTTAGTTTGACCTTTTGCTTCCTTCTTCTGTTCTAGTTTTGATCCTTTTAAAGGCCAAATCTCGCTTCGAGTTCTCATGAAGGTTGTAGATCTCGAGATCCTCTTTCAAACTGTTCAAAAACAAAGTCAATCTGACACCTGTAGTGAGAGTTATGGCATTTGCACCATGACATGTACAATATGAGTAAAGACATGAACACGTTGGATCCGTTTGGCCATAATTTCTTTGTCTGACCTCCGATTTAGGTGATTCTTGAGGCGATAGATTCCTAACATGTTTTCTACCTTCCCACAAAATTGATAGCCTTTGGTGTTGAATTAAAACAACTTGATGGGCAGAAATTGAGGGGTCGATTGGGAGAACATGATTGGGCCATAAGAACCTACTTTGGTTTCTTAAGCATATCTTCGTCTATAAAACTACGATTGAGTTGATTCTTTCTCCAAAATAATCTAGAGACTAAGAACTAAGAGTTTGAAGGAGTCAATTGTGATTATTGTGATTCCGTTATGTGGGCTCACCTTTGTGGCTTGAGATGTTATGAGAATGATGATGAACCTATGAGGGCAAATGAGGGTATATTGACACAACCCGACAAGGAAACCCGCTCATGCTTTAGGACTCAAAGATAGTTGGGCTCCAGTATCGGGGCCCAACATACGTGAGAAGGGCCCTAATAGTTGTAGATTGCATCATGTTTTAGTAGGTAATTTGGTTTATGTTTAGTTATTAATTAGATTGTTTAGTGCATGTTTAGGTTAGAATTGTGTTAGTTAGTTAAATATTTTTTTAATGTTTTGTAGGTTAGAGCATATTTTTGAGCTTCAAAGTTGTGTATTTGAGGTGCCTTGATGAGTTTTCTATTGTTATAGGGCTAATATAAAAAAAATGGAAGAGTTAGGCTTGAACCAAAACAGAAGGTCACAATCATTGCCAATAGTAGGCCACGATCACGATAGAAGGCCAAAAAAGGGGGCTACAATTTTGGCCAATGGGACATATAGTTCACCCTAACTTTTTGAACTTCATTTTTTAGGGACATTTTAGACCTTTTGGGTGCTGGAAAAGTCCTAGAGTTGCCCTAATTAAAAAGACTATAAAAAGAAAAAGAGGAGATCTAAAAAGGGAGGCTCCATTTTTGCCATTTTGGGAAAGCTTCAAGGGAGAGAAGAAGAAGTGAGAGAAGAGGAAGAAGGGGAGAGAAGAGACGGGGTCTTTTGACACTGTTGCCTTCTCAGGTTATTCAATCCAAGTTCTTTCTCCTTTCTATCTTTATTTTCATTCATTTAATGTATGAGATGATGATGGATTGTATGATGATGGACCTTAAATTGTTGATGATGTTCTAACTTTTCCTTCAAGATTTTACCTTGATTCAGTGTTAATATAGTCATTTTTTGTTATTTTGATTGGGTGTTGTGATTAATTGAGAAACTTGCATATTTCAGTAATAAACCAAAAGGGTGAACTGAATAAAAATGATTGAGTTAGATTAATGAGAGTTAAGTGATCCAATAGACCACGTGATTAATCATATCAGTTATTGTGTAGAGAGAGATCCCGTGTGAGACTCGATAGTTTATTAGAGGGCGTAAGGCCTAATTATAGTTGTGGGTCTTTTGTTAATTAAGAGATTGTAAATTCCATAATTTAATTAGGTTTTATAATCTAGGGTTCAATGATTACAACTTGAGAGAGAGTACCCCACCGTACGATAGTCTAGAACTAACGCCACATTAAAACATAATTAACTAGATTAGCATTGATGATATGGAAAATCCCCTCTCTCACAATTAGGTCAATCTTCTTGGTTAGTTTCCATTGTGATTTTTGTGTTGCTAAATTTCAATTTCTTTTTGTGTTAAACTAGTAAATTAATTTCTTGAGAATTACTTTCCCATATTTACTTTTCTTTACAATTTTTCATTTTCATTTTATTAATTTTTCTGGGCCTTACATAACATAGGATTAGATGAGTTCACCTTCCTCATGGGATAGACCCTTCAAATACTACAAATCAGGACCCGTGCATTTGTAGTATTTTAAAGGCTATAAATTGTAAAGCTTGCAAAACTGTCAATAGCCTCACAGGTGTGACATGGTTTTTCACACTCATGATCAGCTTTTTACGACTTTGAGAGGCTTCTCATGGCTGTAAGAAGCGTTGTATGGGCATGATCTCACGCCTATTCAACCTTATATAGGTCGTGAGTGGCTCTCTTCACTCTTCACTCTTCATATTCTTTATTTTCTTGTCTTCTTCTTGTTAAGATCACCCCCATCCAACCTTATGTAGGTCATGAGTGGCTCTCTTCACTCTTTACTCTTCATGTTCTTTATTTTCTTGTCTTTTTCTTGCTTTGATCTTCTTCTTCTTGATCCGTGAAGAAAAGTGAGTGTGGTTTTTCAGAAAACAACCCAAATATAGTTCTTTCAACTCACTTTAGCTCTTTTGCTTCCGAACTGTACCTAAAACCATATATGAACCAAAGTAAGTATCTTAAGCATTCTTATACCATTAATCACTAAGTTTTATGGAATAAATTCATAATCAATTAAGCACATATCAAAGAACGTCTAGTCATAGTGAAAAGAAACCTCAATGTCATTAGAATATCACTAAGTATAGTAATATAATACCATAACCAAAGCTTACATCTTAAAATATCTCACTTTGTCACTTTGATAACTCTAAATAGGCTCACTCACACAAAGATGAGATAATGATTCTCAAATGTTTGATTAATATTTAGAAATTTGTGTAGAAGATGCCCAAATATTTTTAACACAAGAATTAATAAGAAAACATGTATTTATAGGATTTGGGACCTCTACTAGTCATCAAAGGAAAAAAAATCCCTTTTAATGGCTATTTGTAAAGTATTAGTTGACTAGTCTAGTATATTGGTTAACTGGTATGCATTAATTGTACAAATTTACAATTTGTTGAGATATTGGTCAACCACTAGTGCATATTGGCATATTAGCCAATAAATATATCAACTAATATTGTGTAAACTATTGGTATATCAAATTTAAGAACTTTAACCTATATTTATCGACCATTGGCCCATATAGGTCAACCAATCTAAAAAATTATGGTTTTAACTAATTCAAATGGTAAAACTAAATTTGTTTAATTCAATTATGATCCTAAAGAGTGGTTGAAAGATCAAGATGTTTTATCTTAAAATCAAAAGCTTTAGCACTTCCTAATTAATGAAAAGACACATGTAATGGAGTAGCATTAAATGTTTATAATGGTGAGACTTTAAGATTACCAAACTAACTACATGAGATTACAATTAATATTAAAAATATAAAATAACCTTGATATGCCATAACTTTTTTTTCTTGACTTAATCTTCACTTTGAGGGTTGTAAAACTTCAAATTTGCTTCATCAACTTCATGAATCTTCTTAAGTTTATGACTGCATCTTGTCGTTATATTGTTTATCATCAAAATAATAATTTTATCAATAGTACTTATGTTTTGTTATGATCAAAATCTAGATTAAAACCTTCATTGATTCAACAACAATGACAAAACATTAGTGATACTAGAGAGCAATAAGAAAATTAAACATAACATCAAAATAAATATTGGGTTCCCCTTAATTCATGTATAAGTCATAATTCAATATCAATAACTAAAAAATATTCAATATCAAATATAAGGAAGTGTCAATATATTAACTTAAACATAGTATAAATTAACTTAAGTATAAAATGCAACATAAAGTACAAGGAATACAAAAATCTCCTAAATCTAATATTATTAATGTTTCATCACTTTTGTAATATTAAAAATAATTACCCAAAAGATGCAAAGTAAAAAGTGTTATGCATCAAACTAACTTAATTAAAAAAATTAAAATGAATTTGATCGAGATTGATAAACTTGCTTAAGAAAGAGTGTTATTGAACATTTAAAGAGACAAAACAATTGCTTTAGGTGTTAATTTTAATATAACAATCCCCAATTGTATCTAATTTTCAAATTTTCTAAATTAGGTATTGTGCTTAAGTTGAAATTTCAATTAAAGCAACAAGAGAAAGTTTTGGAAAATAGAGGTTACAATTGTTTAAAAAAAGCATTGATGCAATATCTAACCTTCAATTTAAAATTATGTATAATTTAGAAAGTTACAAAATTTTTCAAAAAATGATATGACAAAGTATCTAAAATGTCAAATTTAAACATAATAAAACATGTATTGATATAATTAAAAGGAAAAAACCTTGAATCCTTTTCTAAATTTGAATAAGGATGAATAAATTGGAAATTATAACTCCAAATTAGGATAAATTTTGGGAATCCCTAAATTTGAAATCCAAGAACGACAAAATTACAATTTGATGCAACCTAACTTGACTCTTATAAGGGAATGGTGTTTTTCAAGAAAAAAGAGTAATTTTTCTTAAGTTTTGGAAGATATAAAAAAAAAAGATAGAAAATAGAAGAAAAAAGAGGAGGAAAGCTTAAAACATAAAAATTGGTCGACCATATGAATTAACTAGATGACTAGTGTCGATGTGTGATTGACCATACTAGTAGCTAGACAACTTACAAACTCACTAGAATTAAAGAACTTCTAATTCAAAATGATATTGGATGACCTCTCAAAGACATTGTTTGGTTAATGTGCATAAATGGTCAACAAGAGGAGTGACCAAAATTCTTATAAATTCACTGAAAAAACAAAAAAAAAGATGATTTTTTAGAACATTGGTCAACTATACTATTGGTTAACCAATATGCCTTGAATACTTATAAATCAAACCCAAACTCAAATTAAAACATTAGATAATTCATAAAAATGTCAATCAAAGACAATTATAAACTTTAAAAGGGACTTTAATTATATAGAATTTTCTTCAGTCATATCCTATTCTCTCCTAATTGTACAAAGTACATGCTTATTCATATGTTTAGTCAAAATATCAAACAACTAATTGATAGGTAGATATGGAGTTAGAATTATGTATTTGTGCATCCATAAATTCTAACTTAGCATCCTTCTTTTACAAATGAGCTCTTTATCTAGGAGCTAAGATTAACATTATGATTAGGTGAATATTTAATTCATTATCATAATGCAAATCAAATATTTATCTATAAGGATTCAAACTTAATTTGACAAATGAAAATAAGATGTGACAAATATTTAATACACGAACTAATGGTTACCTCTTGCTGAATGTTACTTATGATATGATTTAAATGATGATTCTTCTTAAATTTCTAATCCATTAGAAGCATTTTATCCTACTCTTCTCCCTTATTTTGTTTACTAATTGACTCTTTCGAAAAGTTTTAGTGGTAATTCTTTAACACTAATTTATCCACATCCTACAATAACATCTTTAAGACTTTTTTAGAGGCAAAGAGGTTATATTAAAAGCATCATGTATAGAATCTTCAAGAAAACTACCTATTAGACATTCTATGTGCTTTGTAAGGATATCCAAGAGAAAATATGCCTTAAGCATTCTAGTAGCACGTCGTAACGCTACACAAAATAACTAGATCTATAACTATAGTAGTGATGAGTCTAAATCGATCCCACAGAGATTATGTATAAAACTTTTAAAATGAAGATAATCGGTGTTTAGGTTTCTAAGTGTGGGTTTTGGTTTTGGTTGCAAATAAGAAAATCAAACGAAACTAAACTAACAAAGACAAATTAAAGAAAACATTTAAAGGTGCTGAATATATGTTAAATTTGGTTCTTGGTTTAGTCTCGATGTACATATAATTTCATGTATGTCATTGAATTATCATCTTCAAACTTTTTTTAGACTATTGATCCTGAATTAACATCAAGCTCTATTAATCTGGGCGTTTCCTTAGGTTGTAGTTAATAAAGAAAAGCTTGTTAATTAACCCTAACTTTCAAGAAACCTAGAACAAGCTCTCTAACTTTATCCAGACAATTTCATTATAATTGAGAAAAATGGATCAATCTAAGCAATGATCACACAAGATCATATTATTTAACTTATACTACATTATCCCTAATGATTTAACACTATTAGTTGCCACATATGACCTTTAACACGATTATTACGTATCACCTTCAAGTTTTAGCAATGAGTTTTTATGAAAAATGATTCAATAAATCATCAAAAGCATTATTACCTAATGCCTAATCATTAATATTAAGATAATATAAACAGTATAAAAAAGGGAAAGACAACGATACACAATGATGTATGCCTAAATGTGCTACTTGGTGTCGATTGCACCTCTAAACCGGCATCAGGTGGGTCAAACCCCCATATTTTCCATTAAGCTCCAATAATTAGCTAAGAATGTCTCCATCATTGTTAAAAACTGACCATAATTGAAGAAGAATCAGATCTAGACATTTTTCTGCACACAAACTCCATTAATCGCAAAAAATGCCCATTTTATCGTTGACAACCAACCAAAGATGAAGAGGAATGAGAAATGTCAGTTCTACCCAGCCTCTCCTTTCTTGCTCCAACCCTTCACTAAGATGATTTTAAGATAAAAATTAGCTTGAAAGGAATGGGATAGGTGGCCTAAAAATCGAAGAGGACAAATGATGCAGCTGCTCTACACACTCTCAGTTCTTCACCTTGTTTAGCTATCCACTTCTTTTTATTCTCCTTCCTTTGGTAGTTGACATACTCTGCTACCCTTAGTATCTTTAAAAGCAAGGTTTTTAAGAAAAATGGGACAGGTGTCCTACTTATGATGTATCTCCTTCCTTTTTTTTCCTTGTCATCACCCACTCTTTTGTTGTATCTTCGAAAGTTAAGTTAAAAAACAATGTGATAAAGGGACAATAAGCTTAAATGGACAACTGGCATGAAATGGACAACATGAGGTGTCTCTTGGTAGGTTAAAATAATCCTTGTAATTCATGTTACAACCTTGGTCTCATGGTTGTAACTTTTTTATTGTTATAGTCATGGTCTCCATTTTTATACTCTATTTTGTCTCTTTTTCTTTTAATCTTTTTCTTCTTCTTGCTCCATGAAAATAAGTATGCTTTCAGGTTACTTTAGTTTCTTCACTTCTGTAATGTACGTAAATCCAATATGAACTTAAATGAGTATCCTAAGCATTGTAAGGCTTTAATCACTAAATGTAATAGATTAAATGTGTCAACATTTAAGCACATATCACGTTCACTATTCATGTGTGTTTTATTCATTTTATGTAAAACAAAATATAGGCACTTGATTGGTACTCTCCTTTTTTTTCAATGCATACTTTAAAGGTTTACTTACCATTGTTTGTTTGAGGAAACACAATATAAATACATACATGCATATGTGAGTGTGTATGTGTGTAGGTGTGTGTGTGTGTGTGTGTGTGTGTGTGTTTGTGTGTGTGTACAATAAGCTTAATGAGGAATCTTCCTTTGAATATTAAAGTTATTAGATGCTATTCTAGGATAGTGAAATATCCTACTATGAGTATATGCACTATGCTTATTATGAACAAAGGTTTGATATATGCTTCTTTGAGGCTTAAAGGGGTACAAGTCTGTTGGGCCCCGAAAATTTTTTATTTTTATTGATTTATTTATTATTGGTTTACTTAATTTATTTTTTATTTTTTCTTTAATTGATTTAATTATGTGTACATATATAGATATATTTATGATGAGTTTTGGAATTAGTAAGTATGTTTGGGAATTAGAAGTTGGGATTAAATGAAGGGTGGAATTTATGTTGGAAGAATGGGCTTTAGTGTGTAGTGGGCTTGTGAGGAGGAGAGCCCAA
>JANSVB020000180.1:473250-489951 GCA_025504935.2 Erythroxylum haughtii
ATTAATTTAGATTCTTATAATATACATGTTTCCCATACATCTCTATGTATATGTATATTACTTACAAAAGAATCTTGATACCTTTTTGACTAGATATATAATGCTAACACAAATAAAACCAAACTCTTTTGTTTTATTAATAATAAATATTTTCATTACAAAACTGTAACAGAAGAAGATAAAGTTACATATAAATACACTTGCTTTTCAGGACACTATATTTATATAACTCCAACATAAATTATAAATTATATAATTATGTACGGCAAAGGTGAGAATGAATATGACAATATCTTCCTATTTGGCAACGGTTTTTTTAATTAATAACAAAATTGTACTATATTTCTTCCGATAAAATTGAAAACCACATCGTTTACCTTAACAAGAAACGATGTCGAATTGTATTAGGTTATTAACACAAAAATGAAACTCTCTTCATTTTTGTGATAGTCATCAACATTCCTCTACATTCACGGTACAATAATCATTGTCCCCTCTCTTGTGCTTGTCTCGTGTGTTTTGGTCATCACCATCAAAGAACATCCTTAACTTTGTTGGTATTATTCTTCTTTTCTATTTCTAACCCTCTTTCTTATGCTTTGTTTTACTTGTATGTTTAGGTGTTTATTATGACTTCTTTATTGGTTGTGTTTGTGTTTGTTTTTCAAAGATGATTTATTGACTTCCTTTGTTGGTTGTATATGGGTTAAGTTTTTTTTACGACCTTTAATGCTTCTTTCAGGAAAGCCTGCTAACTATTTGATTAAAGGTTTGAAAGAGTATTTAAAACTTTTTGTATTAATAGTAATATGATATGTTGTGCCCAAATAAGTTATAAAAATACCTAGGTTATCCTACTCATGAGTATACAAGGTAGTTGTAGTGATTACTCAGGATTGTCTCCCACAGAGGTGAAATTGATCCACTTAAATTAATTTTAATCAAAAATAAAAATAGATGCAATCCTAAACATTCTGTCCTGGTTTGTTGAGTGAAGACTTAAAGGAAATAAAAAAATTAAACTGAAAAGTAAACGAAATAAACTAGGAGAAAAAAACAAATAGATTAATTAAAGTGGAAAACTCTTGAGAATTAATTTCACTAATTTAATCTCCTATGCATGACTAAGGGGAAATGATTGAGTATTCATCTCACTAAAATTAATAGTTGGGCTTTAAGATCAAATCGAATAATAAACTAAATCTAACTTTCCTATTCGACAAGTTATCATCCAAATTAATCATGACTATTAATTACCACTTAAGTTAATATATTTCTAATTCTTAATCTAAGTATCTAAAGTTTCTCGTTCCATATTAAACTTCTTATCTCGATCCTTCATTTAATACCAAAATGATGCAAGTTTGATCATGCTATTACATCCATTCAGTTCAGAAACTATAGCAAACATAAGTCAACAATATAGTCCCTCAATCATACATATTTGACTAAAATAGCTACATTAATCCTCAACAAAAAGAGATCAGCCCATCATGGAAATAAAAAGATTCTTCATATTCAAACACTTCAATCCCATTTATCAGTATAAGAGAAGTATTTAAGCAATAAACCAAGTAAATAACCAAAATGGACTACCATAAGTTAATAGAGTATGAGTCTATCAACTATTAGAGGAGTAAATACAGTAAAACAAAAAAAATGCAACAAATAGGAACAAAATAGGTAAACAAGGATCGGATGAGGGAGTTACAGTGGTTTTCTGCCTTTATCGAGTCGTTTGCATTGGCTCTCCCCTTTTGCTTCTGGTTGATAATCACCCAGGCGACCGAATGCTAACTCTACTTTCACCTCTCTACTATTCTTCTTCTTCACCTCACTCGACTACTCTCTCTTCTCCTCTCCGCCTTCTTTCTTTCTCTCATTTTTTGTCCCTGAATGAGTCTATGTGATGTGAAAGGTGTGTATGATGGAATGAGGAATGTTGAAATAGAATGTGTCACCACCCTCCTTACTCTTTTTATTTGTATTATGTTTTAGGTCTAGGTTTTCGGCTTATCCCTCCTGCATATGACACATTATAAGTTGATGAATTAAAATAAAAATGGGTCATGAGGGTGACAAGTTAAGTCACCCTATGAGGGCATTTGTCATGGTGGTGACAAGTTGGTGTTAGTCACTAATGTGACTAACACTCGCCAAGGTGACTATCAATTTGGTGTCAGTCATGATGGTGATAAGTTATACCACTACTTTTCTTCTTTTTTCTCTTTTCATGCAAAATTTATGAGAACTTTCCCTTTAACCTTTATGCAAAATTCACAAAATAATTCAATTAACATTCATGCAATATTCACACCATTTCTACTCAATTTATCTCACATTTGGATCAAAACACAAGGATTTGTACCAAAATTAAGATGTGAAGGCAATTAAAAGCAATAGAAATAAGACACAACAAGTAGCAGTCAGGGTTATGATAATAATTATTGACTATATATCCTTCTTTTTAATGATACCTTTTTTTTCTAAGACAATATATTCTTCATCCTATTATCAACCACATTGGAAAATTATAAAAAAAACTTCATAAATTTAGACATACATCAAAATGCCTCATAAAGCAACGAATCTTTAGAATGTTAGATGGAGAATTTTTGTTTGACTAATGCATAAAAGCCAAATTTTGATCTAGCAGAAGTCAATGTGAATTAGGGCGACTTAGGAAGACAAGATGGAGCACACAAGATAAGGCTAGAAGAGTAAGTTATACCTAAGTCCATGCTAACAAAAACGATCTAATGCATAGGTTTATATTGATAGAAGGGAAAGAAATTGGCTAACCTACAAAGAGGTAGTTAAAAGGAAGGAATATTAATGATGCTAATTTGGAGTAGTTACGTAATCCAATAAAGAGGATGAAGAGAACAGGAAATATTGTACACTATTATTTATGATAGGAACAAACATCATATAATCTTACAAAGAGGATGAAGAGAATAAAGAGCAATGTGCAATATTACTTAGGATAGGAATAAACATTGTTCTATGGTGATTCATGCCATAAGACAAGCATTTTGATGAACTTATCAATCAAAAACAAATTGATATTTAAATTCAACAATCTTCTCATTAACATTTTACCATATCATCGTCATCATAAACTTGACATAATGGTCAAGTTGCTCAGGTGAACTCCAATATTTATAATACAAAGCGGTTTCCTTTTTTTATTTCCCAACTACTTATTTTTGTGCCTTATGTATGTTACTTAAAGTTTTAGGAGGTCTTACTATAATGATTTCCTCAACTTTTGCTTCTAGAGATATAATTTGGTATCTGGTCATCAAGAACAAAATTTAATGCTAACCGTGATCTAATTATAAATGTAGTTTTTACTAGTTTACATTTAAATTACTGGGAAATCTAAGAGCTATATAGCACTATTTAACATTATATATTCATTAACCATAAGAATTTGTTTATTGGGTGCATGAGAAATTTAGACATATTGATTAAGCTCCTATTTGGGAAATTTTAAAAAATTTGTTATTTTATTGGGTAAGTTTAACGTAGTGGCCAAGTGTAAAGGAAATTTTCAAATAATCTCTAAGTAATTTAAAATTTGAAAATCAATTTAGTTAATGAATTGATGTGTGTTAGTCGGGATTGATCAACTATTTGTTCATTACAAGACCTATCTTACTATACTAACATGGGTCACACCATGATTGAGAACAAAAAGAAGCCATTGTTTTTAAAGAAATCGAAAAATTTATAGACTAAACACGATCCTTGTCTTCTATTGAATTATGGAGATTATAATGAATTAATACATTATGTTGGACAGTACATTGTATAAGGATTTACTCAATTAGTTTATTCAATTTCTGACAATAACCAAGTTTCTTATCCTGACCTTCTTAAACCCAAATAAGTGTGTTTCAACATCTCTTCTCAGCCAAATGCTGGAGTATTTCCACAATCATGTCAATATTGGCAAATGAGAGATAGCAGTTTAGGTGAAATTTCATTATAACATGATATTTGTTCCAATTTAACGAGCTTATCCTTTTCTTGTTTTTCTCTAATCTTATATTTGGGATTTTTAATAGGTCTAAAATGTGAGATCCTAATGTATCCAGATCAATTAGCTGAGGCTCACAATATCCCTATTTTTTTTCTAAGAATTGTGTGGCCATTCTATGATGTAATATCTATATTATTGATTGAAATGAGCATATAGTCATTTGATTAAACCACACAATATTTCACTTTAATAATGCAAATGTAAATTTTTTTAATGTTTCTTTCTAATTGATTTCACCAAATATCAAACTATGAGAAATTAACTGCATCAAGTAGAATACATAACTTGAATGATAAACATATGTTCTTTTGAACTAATTCTCTTATGACACTTAGCCTCTTTGTATACAATTACTAAAGGATAACCCAAAAATAAATAAGCTAAGAGGGAAATTTTGAACTTAACATTTATATCTAAATACTAAATAGACTATAATGTTTTGTTGTGTTCAAAATGGACATCACTATTTTAAAATGCCTAAATTATACAGACAGAATAATAGATGAAGGTATAACTCTATCATTATTCTACCACATCATTATTGATATGGCAGAAATATAATGATCTTTAATTAAATTATAGGCCCAAAATGCCATATATGTGTCCTTTTCCCTTGTGGAATCCATAATACTTTTAAAGTTTGAACTATAATTAAAAATTTTTAACATATTTGATAATTTTTAATAATAAATATTACTAATTACATAATAATATAATTAATCCCCCATTGAACTTCAGTTTAATCATAAGAAGATTTTATAAAAACTCAAATCTTATCCAAATATAACCTTAACCTAAATTAATTCTTAATTTTTCCTAAATGATTTCCCCTTTATCTTCGTCTTCAGTTGCTGTCTTTTCAAGCTACTCCATTTACTTATCCATTTATATAGGGTTAAATTTGAATCATTTTAAAAGTTTAGGGTGTATTTTGAACACTGTAAAACATTAAGGTCCAATTTTTAATATAGCTAAGCATCATTAACTAGAGTAGAGAAACTCTGGTTCAACATTTATTCCTCCTTATTCTATTTGCTTCCTTCACCCGGTTCCAATACCTTTGTTGCATTTCATTTCTATTCTCCTTCTTTTCCTTTTTGATCATTTTATTATATCTAAGTGTCCCTAATTTCCTATGGAATTCTCTCTTCCTATCTATATACAAACATACAAACATCCTAGCTCTACTTCCCCCAAAGTTACTTCTATACAACATCTCAAAATAACTCAAAGCCTAAACCTTCCCCTTCCTAATTCTAGTTATCCCTTAATCTTAAGTTTATAACAACCTTGTAGCCAAAAAAGGAAGATTGTTCCTCCCACAATTGCATTGATAATAGCTACCCATCCATCCTTTTCTTCTGTACCCTTTATTCCTTTTCTTCCTCTTCAGCAGTCGACACATTTGGAGCAAACTTCCATTAATGCATTTAATTTGTAGAAAATGTGGACTGCTATGTTTAACGATATGTAGAGCAAGAGAAACACCTCTCTTTGACTTATTTTCCATTGCCAAAGACAATAATAGTATTTGAACCAATGTGGAAAATTACAGAAAAAAAGTGCAACAAAATTGAAAATTTTCCTCATAGCATTTTTTTGCTAAAAAAGGTGCCTTGTACACATATGCAAAAGATAGCCCAATCACTCTAAAACAAATTTAAGCACCAAAAATTTCTCATTTCTAAAAATGATGTCTTCCTATTCAAATTTGACTATACTAAAGTATTAGACTTAGTGCTTTAATTGGGGCCACATAAATTTAATGGAAACCTATTGTTCTCCAAAACATGGTAGCTAGGTTTCATTCCTAACAAGGTAAAAATTAAAATAGCACCAATTTGGGTTAAATTCCACATTTTCCCTTTAGAATTCGTTGGGGTTATATGGTAAGTATAGTTGGTAACCTTTTATTTGTGGATTCTATGACTGCAAAAATGCACATAATAACTTATGCAAGAATCTATGTGGAAATCAACCTATAAAACTTTTTGTTGGATCAATGCATGGTAGCCATTTATGATGAGAAGAAGAAGAAATTTTTGTTTTAGATACTCATTTCGTATGCTTGGAAGTTAAAGGAAATTAAAAAAAAGAAGTTATTGCTTCTTGGATCCTAATTTCAAAAGCATCTAGAATAGGCAATTACAAGGAATTTATTAGAAATGTATAAAAAGAGCACTCCATTAAATAGGACAAGGAAGTAAAATAAGATATCTACTAACGTATCCTAAAAATTGATTCAGTTGATTTATACCCTACAAGAATAACATAGAAAAAATATTAAGACCTAAAAAATCCCCCTATTTTTGATTAACTAGGGGAGCTAAAAGATAATAGCATCTTCCTTACAATAAAACTTGAAGAAAAAGGCGTTATCATTTTTCACCATTATATCCTACAAGCCATATTGTTTCCAATTGACTTATGCCTACTGCATCATTACTGGAAACACTACCCTTCTTTCAAGAAAGTAACCTATTAAGGTTTTCCCCCATCTTTAAGCTCCAAACCTCAATACTTCAATGTGAGGAAAAATCATAGGCTACTTATCGAGTCTATTGAGGGAAAATAATTTAACTTTGCATCAGACTTCTTGTCACCCGTAACCTACACCCATATTTTTTTGATTTTCTAATAAGTGAAATCAATTGTTGGTAGTTGGAGTGGAGGCTAATTACAAAAGGGTTGGAAAAGGAAGATATCTTAGGGAACTGAGTCAAGGGTGGGAAAATATTGTTAATATTTGTCATTTATCTAGTAAACAATAGATACAATAAAAGGAATAGTAGACGCATGAATAAGTATGAGTATGAGCAGAAGAGAAGTGATTATATGAGAATATTTAAATTGTGTACAGTAAAGTTATTTTCATCAATACATAAACTACCATTGATTGAAGAATGTTAAGATGAGAATAGTAGCAAGACCAACTACAATAGAAAAAATAGGTGTGTAAAGGGAATGCAGAAAGCAAGTTTAAAGGGAGCGTTAAGTTAGAAAGAGGTGCAAGGATGGTAACATGAAACTAAAGAGGTCAAAGCTACTAGAAAGTTTGTGAACTCCCTATTACAAATAGTAATATGATTCTTATGGTTTGAATTAAAAGAGAATTTTTTTGGTTGCTTCAATGACTGGTCATATATTTCAATAGTAAGTAAACACGTGACTTATCTGCTATAGGTTATGGTATTTTTTAAATATAAGCATGGTATTAAATGTATGATGGTCTCATATAGTTTTAATTGAGACATGGTATTATTCATACTCAATGATAGTATTTCCATTTTAAGATGAATGTATGACTTACTTTTTATCGATGTTCGTTTTTCTTAATTATAAACATGGTATTAGATATATAAAGCTCTTGTATAGTTTTAATTGAGACATGGTATCTTAATATCAAAGTGATGATATTTTGAATTTAATAAATGTAACTTATTTGTTATGATTGGCGGTATTTTTTTAACATAAATATGGTATTGAATTTATGAAGATCTAGTATAGTTTTAATCGAGCCACGATATTCTTTTTACTGATTGATGGTATTCCCATTTAAATGTGAACTTATAACTAATTTGTTATTGTTGGTTGTTTTCTTTAAAACATAAGTATAGTATTGGATATATAAAACTCTCGTATTGTTTTAACTAAGACATGGTAAATTAATATCAAAGTGACAGTATTCTCATTTTAAGATGAATGTATCACTTATCTATAATGGGTGATGGTTATTTATGAATGAAATCTTAGTATTGAATGTGTGAAGGTCTAGTATAGTTTTAACTGAGACGTGATATTCTTCATAATAAGTTAAGGTATTCCCATTAAAAGGTGAACGTGTGACTTACCTGCTATTGGTGGTAGTTTTTTAAAACATATGTACGATATTAGATGTTTGAAGTTCAATTATGGTTTTAACAAAGGTATGGTATCTTAATATATTAAAGTGATGGTATTCTTATTTTAAGATGAATGTGTAACTTATCTGTTATAGGTGGTGGTATTTTTTAAACATAAGTGTCATATTGAATATAAGAAGACCTGTTATAGTTTTAACTAAACCATAATATTCTTCATACTAAGTGATCATAATCCTATTTAAAAGATAATATATGAATTATATGTTATTGGTAGTGGTTTTTTTAGATCATAAACATAGGATTGGATATATGAAACTCTAGTATAGTTTTAACTAAGGCATGGTAATTTAATGTCAAAGTGATATAATCTCATTTTAAGGTGAATGTGACATTTATTTGTAACAGGTAGTGGTATTTTTTTTAAACATAAGAATGGTGTTTGATATGTAAAGGCCTAGTATAGTTTTAATTGAGGTATGGTTTTCTTCATATTGAATGATGGTATTTCCATTTAAAGGTGAATCTGTGACTTATCAATTATTAATTGCGGTATTTTTTATACATAGATGTTGTATTAGATGCATAAAGTTACGATATTGTTTTCAAAGTGATGATATTCTCATTTTAAGGTGAACGTTATGGCTTATCTATTATGGGTAATGTTATTCTTTGTACATAATCATGGTATTGGTTGTAAGAATGTCTAGTATAGTTTTTATTGAGCCAAGGTGTTCTTCCTACTCGATGATGGTATTCTTGTAACCTTTACAATTTTTTAATGAAGGTTTCTAAGGTTCGTATAAATCCATTCATCACAAACTAAGTACCTAAACCAAATCTTTTAAGTTAAAGACAATGGAAGTTCAAGCTTTGTCTTTTTGTCCTATCATTATAAACTCAAATGTTTACCATCCAACAGAAACAACAGTGCCTCTTTTTAAGGTAAGCATCGGCAAAGGTGTAAACAAAATAGATTTAGTCAAAAAAGATGTCATTGTTATTTTGGAATCCACTTGTCTTAATTGTCAAAAACACGAAATTCTTAATTTCTTTAAAAAAAATTTCAAAATAGTAACGGTGTTAGCATAAATAAGTTTTAAAAATTTTCCTTTTTCAAAATAAAAATAATAAACTTGAACAAAATATAAGATTACGTGAAGGACAATGAGCAAAAAGTAGAAAAACAGGAAGAAGATGATGAAGAAACAATATAATATTACAATTATATAAGCAACATCGTACCTTAATACATTTCAAACTGCCTCAATGTAAAAAAATACCATCAATAACTTAAAATAAGTAATAGTCTCACATATATATCAAAATTCTAAGATTGAGTAGAAATAATTATATATGTGAACAAAAACCATACTAAATTTTAACACATGTACTATCAATTTAATGTATACAAAATAGGGTTAATTATAAAAAATTTCAAAATTTACTCAATTTCGTAACACTAGCCTAAATTTTAAAAAGTAGCACTAAAATACTCTAACTTTTAATTTTTAACAAAAATAGTCTGATATAAAGTTCTTTGTTAATGTGGAAGGTGTTGCGAAGAACGCTAGATTAATATTTTTACTGTGTGGCCATAATATATTTTATTTATGTCCTATGAATTTTATTATTTAATAAATTAAAAATATCAATCACCCTAAAAATTATAAATTAAAGCATACGGAAAAGTGTATATTTATTCTAGGTTTTTAATATTTTTAATTTATTAAATAATAAAATTTATAAATAGAATAAGTGTAATATATGGTAGCCACATAACAAAATTACTAATTTAACATAACTAACTATTACAAAGGTCTTCCAAGCACTAAACTTATACTGCAAGTTATGCCTACTTCTTTGCATAATAATCTTACTTGGGTCTGCTTAAGCAAGATTTAGCGTTCCCATGTAATTGTTGACTAACAAAACTTTTTTTCTCAAATACCTCACAACCCTTATAGTGTTTAAGTCTTATACTCTTACGAGAATACTATGTAAACAATAAATAATCAAAGGAAAAAATAAATACACAAGATGTATGGCAAAACCTAACCTTTATTACTTTCCCCAAGGTATTCAAAGGAATGCTCACTCTCAATGTGTTCTCCTCCCCTTTATCTTTATTTAGAAGTAAGGCTCAAATAAGCTATTTTTAGGCATCTCTGGCTTTACAATTCAGAATCCTAACTGAATTGATCTACTTAAATCACCTTTAATGCTTATCATTACATCACGCTAACCAATTGGATGATACCCTCATCCAAATAGGACTTTATCTTATAAGATTTAGCAACATCATAATTATCAAGATAAAAGATTACGTTTAATTAGGAAAGATACATCCATATCTATAAGGAACTCCACTATTTTTATATGATCCTCCTATATGATCTTTATCTTTTAGAGCTAATGTATATTTATTATGAACATATCTGTCACATCATCCAAGATCTCCCCTTGATCTTTATCCATTGATGATGAGTCATTCAAGTCCAAAGCCTTTCATAGTATACTAGTTCGGTCTAGTACTTACCCATGTCAAGTCTATTAGTCATAGTTCGTCTACTTGAGGACAAAGTCGCTAGAGCTTTAACATGCCTCCCCCATGCATTTAATCTACCTAACCTTTAACCCAAGGTCCATCTCAAGCTTATCTTTCAGTCTCACATTTGAATCTTGCATCTCATTGAAGATTTTTCCCAATGTATGCCAAGGCCTGCTTACACTCGAGCTTTTATTGACAATGACCATTTTCCTTGCCTACTCGTAAGTCTTTATGTTATTCTGTCATTCTAAGTTTCGAACATTGGCCAAGGCTCGCCATCACTCTCATGATTTTATAATTAGGATTTAGTGATCTAATACTTGCCACGTTATCCACGTTAATGGAAAACTTAACGTTAGACTATTTTTGCTTAAAAAATGAAAGTTGGAGCATTTTAGCGTCATTTTTCAAAGTTTGGACTAGTATTGCAAAATTGATTAAAGTTTGAGATTTTTTGACAATTAAACCTAAAAAAGACTATCAATTATTAAAACAAGTACCATATACACTTTAAAATGAGGATATCGTCTTTGAGTACAAACTACATCCTACCTCAATGCAAATTATACTTGTACTTTATTTACCCAATACCACGTCTATATATAGAAAAATCACAATCTATTACAACTAAACAAGATATATACATTTAAATAGGACTACTTTTACTGAATAGAAAAAAATACTATACCTCAATACAAACTATACTAGGACTCAGTATATCCAATACTATAGTCATGTACAAAAATTACTATAATATAATAACAACAATAATTTTAGTGAAAAATAGGAATACTATCTCTATGTATAAACCATACCCTATCTCAATTCAAACTATACTAGTACCTTTATCTATTCAATACCACATCTATGTACAAAAATATCATCATTCGTTATAGATTAGTAAGACCTAAACTTTAAAATGGGAATAAAATTATGAAGTATAAAGAATACGATGTTACAATAAAAACTATGCCATAACTTAGTATTACAACTATAAACAAAAGTTACCATGAAACATTTAAAGTAAATAACTTCTTCAGTGAAAAATGAAAATGTCATTTTTTAAGTATAAACAATAACATATCTTAATAAAAGTTGTACTAGTACCATTTTTTTTCAATACCACACCTATATATAAAAATATCATCATTTAATACAAAAGCAAGACATACTCTTTTAAATGGAAATATTTTGACTGAATGGAATGGATATCACGTCTCAATACAAATTATACTAGTACTAAGCATATTAAATATCGAATTTATGTATAAAAAAATGTACCATGATGCAATAACAATAGATCATAGCTTTAATGGAAAATGGGAATACGATCTTTAAGTACAAATTATACCTGATCTCAATACAAATTATACTAGTACTTTATGTATTCAAGTCCACTTGGATGAAGCAAGACATTCCCTTTTAAATTACCATGAAGAATTAACAATAAGTATTAGCTTCAATAAAAAATGCAAATAACTTGAGTAAGTAGAAATAAGACCAAGCATCACTGTGAAAGACACATAGTGGTACACATTTGTGCAATAAACTGTATTCTTTAAAGATTTTGTTACATATGATTAACTACACTCCTATATGGTCAACCATGTTCTTATTAGAATTTTAAATGGATAATATAAAGATGTGGTTTGGTAAACAGTCGTGCTTCAAACTATTTCTATTGAAGGTTTTGTTAAACATTGTTAACCATATGATTATATGGTCAATTGTGTTGCTAGAAACTTTGAAGGAAAAATGTGAAATACATAGATTGGTATATAATCATGCATTAAATTGTGTCTATTAAATGTTTTTTTAACATAGTTAACTATATGGTTGATTGATCAACCATAATCTTATTTAAAATTTTAAGGGACAATGTAAATGACACATATTGCTACACAACCATATATAAAATTGTGCGGATTAAGGTTTTGTTAGACATTATTAAGTTCACTCCTTTGTATAAAAATTGTCTATTATTTATGTTCTTAGAAACAATTAAGTACATAGCAATGTTGTGAACTATGTTCTGTTAGAAATTTTAAATTAGAAATATGTCAATTAACCTAAAAATATCAATATGTTAGTGATTAGTTTATGTATTTTCCCTTATACTAATACCATCAGGTTTTTTATTGAAGCTTTTATTAAAACTTGAAAAGGAATGTCCACTTTTAATGTGCAATATATGTTTGCAAGATTCGTTTATGTACTCCTTATGTCCTTAGTTATTAGTTATTGTTTTTGTGTTATTTATCAAGAAAGTACAGAAGGTATGAGTATTAAGCAAAAGAAATTAACATGCATTTATTTTAGCAACAATATCAATGGCATTTTTAGTATCAAGCAAGCAATTTTTGGAATTGTATATAAACCATTTTGTTGCCATTTATTGGATTAAGCAACCATTTCTCACTTGGAATATTGTGTTTAAAGTAAGTGCACTATCAAGTTTTTTGAAGCTTTTATTGAAATGTGCAAGAGAGTTTAAAGTGGTAAAGTTTTTATGAGAAATGAGAAATAGAGGTTTAGAGGGTTTTGTTATAAAATATATTTTAAATGTAAAAAAAATATTCTTATTAACACCTTTTGAAATTCTTTGGTAGTTATTTACAATGAAAGATGGCATAGTAAGGAGAGAATAAGAGTATCGAAAGAAAATTAAGGAAGAAGACCATATATGTTTGAGCACTAAATCATTTGAGAAACATCCACTTGGTATGTACTGTATATTAATATATGTACTTGTGAACTTTTAGCATATATTGGTATTTGTTCTATAATATAGTGATACATTTTTATAATTGAAATGTATATTCTAAATATTGTTGTAGTATTTATGTTACAACACAGATGGTGTACTAGAGATGAGTAATAAAATAAATAAAGAAATGAGTTCCTTAGATGCAATTATCTTATTTAGTGGGTGGAGGACATTGAGACAAAGGTTATATTTAAAGTGGGAATGAAGTTAGAAATTTAGTTTATTTATGCAAAAGTATGTAAGATTCCATGGTTTTGCTATTGATATAAAGGGAGGAAAGAAATATTAAAGCAAAGACTTTAAAAGTGGAACATATATATGTCATAAAAGTCAGTTATACAAACCATGAGAACTAAATATAATAAAGCCTAGAAGTTGTGGACAAATTGGACGCAATGCTCGTGTATATCATCAATTTAATGAATGAATTTAGAGTGTTAGAAAGTTTCATGATGTGCATAACCATGAACTAAATCTAAGTAATGTGAGATTTATTAGACAATATCTTATTATTGATAACCATATTATACATAGATTGGAAATAAACAAAAATTATGGGATTAGATCGTGCACAAAATGTATAAACCATTTACATAAGGACTATTTTAATCATATAAACCAGTTGAGAAGAGTAGGGAAGGAGGTAGATGAAGTGGTTTGTAAGATGTTTATTAGAATGAAGAAGAAGGATAGTAGGTTCTTCTTCAAGTAATTAATTGTAAGCAAGGAAGGTTGAAGAATGTTTCTTGGATCAATGTGAGGAGATGTGCGATAAATTTTGAATTTAGTGTTATGTTAGTGTTTGATACAAATTGCATCTTCAACAAATATTTTCCCCATTCATGGGGTTAAACATTATTGTCAATCCACTTTTCTTAGTTATGCACTATAGGATGCAAGAAAATTGATAGTTTTTGTTGGTTGTTCCATAAATGGTTGAGTTGTATGAATATGATTTTCATATGGCGCTATGATTATTGATGAGTGAAAAAGCTTAGGTAATGCCATTGAGGTGGTTCTCCCTACTGTTAGGCATAGACCATGTTTATGGCATATACAAAAAAAATTACTTAAAATTTATAGGTTGTGGTTCAGTCGGATTCTGGTGAGGTTGGGCACTACCGCTTGAATACATGAGATTGGTTGATTCCGACTTGAGGATTCCTGCAAAACAACAAAGGCACGTTGGGGGTTGTTTCCCGATAAGCCCCTCTGACGCTCAAGTTAGTCTTCTTGGAGAGTTTTTGAGGCTAGTGAATCAAGAGAATTAGGGTTCTCGAAAATTGTACCTTTCTCATGATGAGGTAATCAATTTATACCTGACAAACACCTGCTAGGTTTAGGTATTTCCTTTCACGTGGGTAGTCGCCATTTATGAATGGGCCGTCTATGTTCGGGCCTAGACTTGGGCCTAGCGCGACCGACCTAACCATATATATATATATATATATATTACATTGAATTCCTATAATTTATTTTTTCATTGTACTTCTAGCTGTGTTAGGAGTTGACCGAACTTAGTGTAGAAGGAATTTTATGAAATGTAATTATGAAAATGACACACTATCTTTTACAGAGTTCTTTCAGTCATTCTCGGTTGCCTGTCTCAAGGAAAAGCTACCTAGAAAATGAAAATTTTCCTACTATTCTAACAGGAAAATTTGCTAACCAATAAATCGTTTTATTTTATTTTAAAATAATAAATACATAATCTAAAGTTTTATTTTAAAATAATATCTATCTTTTGAAATTAATATGCACTTTTTGTTTAATTAAAATTAGATATTTAATATTAAATAAATAACTATTTTTAAAAACTTGAAAGTTAGGTATTTCAAAATATTTAAAAATAAGATATATTTATCAAATAATTACAAATTTAAAAACTTCTTATTTCTAGATAATCTTTATTTAAAATTTAAATATTAATTAATCACAAAGTGAATTGAATCATTAAAGTATTTTTATTAATAATTAATAATAATAATAGATAAAAATTAAATTTGTCAAATTTTATAAATTATAAAAATAAAAATAAACTAAACTAACAACTCTATAAAACAAAATTTTCATTAAATTTCAAAAAAATTGAAAAGAGAATAACTCTTTTTTGTTAAAAGGTCAAGAATAATAATAAGAATAAAAGGTCCTTAAAAGAACAAGAATATCAAACAATATAGGACGACGACAACATTTAATCAAAAGCATTTAAGAAAGCCACAACGACGATGTTTTAGAAAACCACAGCTTCTTCAGATAAAGGTAAGGCATAAAGCAAAACGGATCGTTTGACAAAAATGGGATAAGCGCAAAGTGTGTCTTATCCCATTCGCGCAACCTTACCAAATTAGGGTTAAGTGTCTGGCGACCTTTGAAGCCGGGAGCAGAGCTACAACTGAAGAGTGATTCCAAGTTCTTTTCTTGAATATCATCCCACGTCTTAGATCGAAGCTATTCTCGTAGTGTTTAGAGTTAACAAACACATCTAAAAGGGAAGGACTCCACTTTCCAGGTACTTTCATATAACGTTTACAATCTACTCTTTTATTCGTTAGTTAGCCCTTTTTGCAAGTTAATTAATTGATTCTCCATGAAGAGGCTAGACTAAGGCAAACTCTTTCTGACTTGGTAGAATATGATAGTTTCTCTCGAATTCCACCGATTAATGAGTATAGTACCTCCTTTTTGGAACGAGCTATGTTTTGAAAGTGTCTATTGTTTCTCTCTCACCATATCTCCTTGATGGAGGAGGTGAAAGAGATTATATAAATATGTTCGTTGTATCTAGAAGTATGGTTCAACTTCAGGAGCCATTCAAGTGTTTCTTTGAAGGTTGTACCTGTAATAGCTAGTTTTTCATATTGAAGGATTAGAACCCTAGACTATTGCATATAAGTCATTTCATAAGAATTCATAAAATTCATTTAATTCACATGCATATCATTAGCATACTCATGAATTATGATTTAGTACACATTGAAAAGATAATATATGCACTCAATTGATATATTTCGAGGTATGAAAGGGTTAAAATGATCATGATGTGTATTGTGTATTGTTTGTCTTGAATTTTGTTTTGATTGATTATAATTAGTAAATTTGGAATTTATTATTACCATTGGAAAATTGATACATTTAAATGTACATTCAGTTAAGAAAAATGCCAAATGGTAAGACAAATGGACACATGAAAAATTAGGATGACTAAGCCTATAATTAAGTGACATTTGGCATAGGTAATTAATTGACAAATGGCCTAACATGTTGGTGACAGTTGGCAGCCTAAAGAAGGGACAAATGACTTACATGCTTAGGAACATATGTCATGGTAATAAGGTGACATCTAGAACCTAAGGTGTTAATGTTGGACCCCGTCTCCGAGGCCCAACATTCGGAAACACACAAGGATACATAAGCATAGAGGACCCAAAACTTAACACAAACCGACCACAATTAGAGAAACTTTTAATAGAAA
>JANSVB020000180.1:561989-572749 GCA_025504935.2 Erythroxylum haughtii
TAAAGGCATTTCTAAGCGCTCATTGACCACTCAGAGTTACTATTCTAACCTCCCCGTCGGTAATGGGATGTTACATATACTGTAATAACACTTTATCACAATGCAGCCTAGACGCTAGATACGGTGCGATAAAGGAATGCGTAGAACCTAAATATAGCAATGCAAATGCTTCATGATCATAAATAAGTAGCGCACCTGCAACGACCTTAGGAGAGTCCTGAGCTTCCTATCTGGTCAGGGCATAGACTCGGGCTTGGGACTGCGATTGGTTGCTCCACACCTCAGTCCTGACAGAAGGACTCCCAAAGCTCACTCTACCTCTACCACGGCTCCTCTATTCAGACCCACTATCTCAACTATATTGGACAGTAACTTCACCCACAGTTCTCCCATTCACACCAGACTGGGCTCCAGCAATGACAAGACAATCTCTGATTCTGTGCTCTAGAGAGCCACATCGAAAACAAGCTTCTAATAAAGTCCCGCACTCACCACCATGCTTCTTCCCATAATGCTCACATGGGGTCAACTGACTCTACACTGTACTTCTTCCACTACCGAACTGTACATACCCACCCCTCTATCTTAAACCTGACTGTCTTGATCCAACTGGTGGTCTGAAAACTTTGTTCTGGTGCTTACTAAATCTTTTGCCAGAACCATTCTGAATCTCATTGGACCTCTTTAATCTAGCCCAGACCCTGTTTGTCCCTCTCTTAGTAACTGTTCAATTTTGATCGAAGCAGCTCTTAACTCAGTGAAACTATTCAGCTTTGAAATCTTTAATCTTGTTTTGATTTCCATATTCAGCCCATCCTCAAACCTCCTACACTTGTCTTCTTCAGTAGGAATCAAAGCAAGGGCATACCCCATCAACTCATTGAACCTGATCTTATACTCTGCCACCAATATCCTACCCTGCTTTAGATATAGGAATTCTTTCATCTTTCTGTCCAAGTAGATCTTAGGCATGTAGTTCTCCTTGAAGACCCTCAGGAAGTCTTCCCACTTCAGGTTGCAAGGCTTAGTGGTACTACCTCAGATAGTCTTCCACTACTGCTAAGCTGGGCCTTGCAGTATGGACACTGCATAGTCAAACTTCTCATCTGGTTCACAGTCCATCTGATCAAAAACCCTCTCTGTCCTGTCTAGCCATCCCCTCAACCTCTATTGCGTCTGTACTTCCATAGAAGTCCACAGACCCCTACTTCTGTAGTCTATCCTACCTCCTCTCCCTTCTCTCGAGAACTCTAGGAGGCATCTCCTCTAGTTGAGGTACCGAAGACTCTCTACTGGCTTCTATAGATCCTAGGTCAACTGATTACCCGACTTGATCACCTATAGCAGATGACCTATAATAAAAAATAACTTCAATCATCATTCGCATTTCTCACAATATTTTATGCTTAAAAATTCCTATATGTCCCTATGGATGCCAAACCATGCTCTTATACCAAAATGTAACACCCCCACTACTGTAGATACATATCAGAACCCCCTGAGAACATTCCAGTACATAACCTATAATAATGACATGCTACGTTCAATCACAACATTAACTTAATGTGGCGTCATCATTTTTTCTTATACAATAGCATCAAGGAAAACATAATATTTTGAAACCAAAATTTTTCCTCATTTCATTTTATAAAATCTAACATTTATATAATGTATCTTTCAATCATCCATACATGTACGTCATCATGGAGGTTGGGCAAGTTTTGTTTTTTCTTGAGCCAAAAGGAAGAAAACCGAAGTTGGAAGTAAAAAAAGGTGGATGAAAATAAGGTTTTTTTTTGTTGAAGTTTTGATGGAAAACTCTGTGTAAGTGGAAAAATTTGAAAAAGAAAGCTGCGAGGAAGGAGATGAAGACAAAAGTATTGTATACTTAGTCTTTCAAAGCTAAGAAAAAAAATGTGACTTAGTCTTTCAAAGCTAAGAAAAAAATGTGACTTGGTCTTTCAAAGTTTAGAAGACTTAATTTTAGACTTGGAAACTTGTCCACTTCTTAAGACCTTAGCTAGTTTCCCAACTAAGTAGTTCTTATTGAACTAGTTCTATAATTCTCATCTTTTCATTCCAATTATCTCCAAAATTTTCAATATCATCTTCTCAGAAATCCTAAGACCATCTCAAAATTTTCAAAGTCATGTTTAACAATTCTCCAATATCATTTAACTCTCATTTCTATTTCCATTTATCAACTTACTTGCCTCTTAGCATTTTTCCTAGTCCAATAATATCTAACAATTTCAAAAATTATTCCTGTATTTCACTAAAAATTCAAAAATCACTAAACACACCTTCTAATTAAAATTTTCAATACACATAAACCGCAATCCTCAATAAAAATCACATTCGCATATATAAGAATTGTTAATGAATGCATGTACAATTATTTTCAAGTGCAAAAATTCAATAATCACATGTATATGCATATCATATAATGCATGAGCATGAAATGCATTTCTAATCTCTTAGTAATCTCTCGTATTTCCTATTGTAGCCTTGACATGGGTAACATGATGTTATAATAAATGTCTGCTGATAGTTGTGCATTAGTGTGCATTTTTCTAAGTATTTTGTATGTGTTTCTTGCATAATAGGTTAGTATTATTGTGTTTTAGGACTTGTTTTATGTATTTTTGTTTAGTTTGATCTCTATGGTTGTTCTTTTTTGTTTGATGTTGGTTTAAAGTAAGAATTGATCATTTTGGTGTAGGAATGGAGGGTGGACACCTTTGTGATTAAGCTAGGGACTAAGAGAAGTGGAGCTATTGAAGAATAAGAACCTACGACCGTAGGAAAGGGCATGTTTCCCACAATCTTAGGAAACCTATGGAGAAATTTTCTATCATATTAATCCACAATCGTGGGAATCATAAGGATGATTCCCACACTCGTGGGATGCTTAGTTTGAGGAGTCATATAGGTTTCACTTTTTTCTTTAGGGTTTTATGATATATTATGTCACAAAATCCCTACACCTGGGTGTGTTATGTAAACTAGCCTCTGAGAGATAAAAGACATATTGAAAGTCTAAAGATAGGTGGAGAATCAAGGTTTTCATTCCCAATTGAGCAAAGAGTATTCTGCCATCTAGATTTTCCAAATTCTGGCAAAACAGAGGAGTATCTATCCCTGTCTAGTTCTTATTTTGATTTTTTTCTCTTCTAGCATGTTTATCATGGATTGTTGGGTTGTTGGGGATGTTAATAACATTATAATTGGCTAAAATAATTTTTTAGGTTTTATTGTTTGAACTATTTGTGAACCTTCAGTTGTTGATTCAATAATAAAAATGTTTATGTCATTTATTGAGCTCAAACTTTGCAACAAATAGAGTAAGTGAATTTGGTAATCTATTTAAATGTACAACAAGAGCTGACATTTAATAGACCTATAAATAACAAGTTATCGCTTTATTAGGAAGAGATTTCAATAGATTGATACACTGCTTATAAGATAGTTTCATATCTAGTTGAATGTTTAGGAAAAGCTTTGCACATTGAGAGATCCCAAAGTTAATTCTAATTTATTTAACTAGTTACATTTAGTTTCACCTTGAGAGAGGCTAGCTAAAATTTTAAGAAATCTTAGGCCAAGCATAAATTGAATCAATTAACTAGAGGGGAGCAAATAGGGATAATGACAAGTCCTAATTCTTAATCTTGATTTTCTCCAAGTTTTAGTTTACAATTTTTTTTTCGGTTTCATTGTTTCCTTTTACCTTTAGTTTGTATTTATTTTACTCATCTATTTAAATTTGATTGAATTAGTTTCTTAAACAAAGAACAACCTAAATTAAGTGGTGCCTAAGCACAATCATTGTGGAATCAATATATGCTTTTTAGTACAAGTTACAACCCATATACTTGTAGTTTTGAGCCTCAAAAGAAGTAGTTTGGTTTGCAAATAAAAAAAATCAGGTGTATGCACTTTCGTGCAAAATAGTCTAAAGCTTATGAGGATGAAGCAATAAGAATTACAGTGGACTCAGTTAACCTCTCTCCTCCAATCCCTCTTAATGGTGATATTCCTAAGAGAGTTTGGAGAGGAAAAGATGTCTCATTTGAACACATAAGAGTGTTTAGCTAAAGGGAATTCGTTCATATCCTAAAAGATAAAAGATTTAAGCTTGATGCAAAATACGAGCACGGTATCTTGTTAGGCTATAGTAATAAGGAGTTGAGGTACAGGTTTTAGGATATGGTTAATAAATAGCTTGTTAAATCTAAGATGTTATTTTGTTTAAAGACTAAACAAATGAAGATATTGAAAAGAACTTAAGCCAATGCCATTAGCTAGAAATGATACTATTGTTGAGCTACTGCTTCCTGTTAGGGTTGCTAATAATGAAGGAGATATAACTGTTGATGATGCGAATAGAGAAAGTAAGCCTGCACCATATACCAATACTGATATGCCTGTTAAACTAGTTCCACTAGAACCATCACCATTAGTTGAGCCTCAATTGAGAAGATCTACTAGACAGTATCGTCCTTTATAGAGATGCACTCCACATATGTTGTTGACTGATATGGGAAAGCCAGAAAGCTATAAGAAGGTTATCTCATAGGATCACAAAGATAAGTGGTTAAATGCTTGACATGTGCTTAATTGATTATACATTTACTCCATTACAATTAGTGATTAATGATATAATATTGCTTAAGATACTCACTTTAAGTTATATGTGGTTTTACGTATAATTCGAAAGTGAAAGAGCTAAAATGAGTCAAAAGCACTACATTTGAGATGTTTTCTAAAGATTCACAATCCTTGTTCTTTATGGAGTAATAAGAAGAGGAATTAAAATACAAGAAGAAGACAAGAAAATGAAAACACAAAGAAGAAGAACCAAGTTATGTTGCTCACGACCAAAGCTGGAAATAAAATGCACAGTTGTTAACAATCACTCATAGCTATGCATGGATTTGCATGGTCACCACTTGTTCATTTAACAATAACCTGATATTTTATTATAAGAGAAATGTGGTGAGTAATTGCTGGATGATGGATGGTGGAAGACTGCACTTCAGTTGGAGAAAGATAATTGGAAAAGGATTAAGAATCACTCAAGCCATATTAATTTAGCATGGCTGTGAGCATTAATTCACAACCATGCCAAATTAAAACTCACAACTGTGCAATAATACATGTATGGGTGTGAGTCACTCTCTCGCCCATGCTATGTTAAGTCACGGGTGTGACACACTGTCACACCCATGACAGCCCTATGCAACATTGTGAGAGGGACATCTCAACCCATTTAACCTTACATCTTTAATATAAATTGAGACATGTGATGATGAGGGTTTATATGAAAGATTAGATGGTTGGCTAGGAGAAAAATAGAAAGGGAGCTTCAGGAGAGATGAGAAAAAGGGGCAAGCCCCTCAACTGTGAGAGACCTATGGAAGGGTAGCTTCCCGATGCCAGTCTAGCGAGGGATATTGATGTCATGACCTAATTAATCGCTCTTTCCTTGTAGTTGTTGTTTTCTTTCTCTCTTTAGAAATTTATTATGTTATCCTGTGTATAGATTTGGGTATTGTGAAAAGATGGTTTGAATGCATTCACTAGATCGTTTTATTACAAACCTATTGCTAGAATATTCAATGTAATTTGTAATTATTATGATTAATTTCATTTGTAATAACTAAATTCATAATCATTAGGTACAACATAACCTAGGTTAAATAATATGAGTCTATGTGATTAATGCTTAGATTGGTCTAGTTTTCTCATTCATAAGGTAGTTGTCTAATTAAATCTAGAAAGCATCCTTTAGGTTATCCGATAGCTAGGGTTAATTGATGAGCTCTCTTAATTAACGTGACCTAAGAAAAAACTGGAATTAACAGAGCTAGTTGTTAATCCATGACCAATAGTTCAAATAGAGATATGAAGACAACAATTCAATAAAATATGTTTAATTGGGTGTAGGCTGAGATTGAGCTAAAGAATCGAGTTCCTAATGAATTCACCACTTTCATCTTTTTTGCATGTTCTCTTTAATTTTCTTTTGTTAGTTTAGTTTCGTTTGATTTTGTTATTAAATCAAAATACCCTAAACCTAAACACCGATTAACTTCTTCTCAAAAGCTAACCAAATACTCTTTGTGGGATTGACCTAAACTCACCAATACTATAGTAGTAGGTCTAGTTTATTTTGACTAGCATTATGACGTGTTGCATGTCAATTCTATGCAAGAAAAGATGTGGTCCTTGCATGAGAACCACTTATTTAAGCTAGTAAAGTTGCTATAGGAGAGAGAACTTAAGAAAAAATAGGTGTTCAATTCAAAAGAAAAGGAGAATAACTCAAAATATAGTATAAGGCAAGGTTAGTTGTGAAAGGTTTTAATTAGAAAAGGGGGATTAATTTTGAAGAGATTTCTTTACCCGTGGTCAAGATATCTTCAATGCAAGTTGTGCTTCCACTAATAGCCATCTTAAGTTTAGAGAATGAGTAACTTCATGTGAGACAACATTCCTTTATGGTGATCTAAAAGAAAACATTATATGGATTAGTTTAAGGGCTTTATAGTAAAAGGTAAAAAAAATCTTGTTTGCAGATGAACAAGAGTTTTATGGTCTTAAGCAAGCTCCTATGCAATGATACATAAAATATAGCTCTTTCATAATTGATCATGGGTATACCAAACTTCTTCTATATCATTGCACATTTTTTAAGAAATTCTCTAATGGTTAATTTATTATTCTATTGTTATATACAAAAGAGATGTTGATTATTAGTCTTCATTTAAAAAATGGAAATCTCTTAAGGGAGTTGAGCAAATCCTTTACTATGAAGGATTTGGGTGATGCAAAGAAAATTCTTGGCATAAGAATTACTCGTGATAAAAAGAATGGAAAGCTATGGTTATCCCAACAAAAGTATATTGAGAAGGAATTAGTGAAGTTTAATATGGGCAATTCCAATCTAGCTAACACTCCACTTGTAGGTTAATTTTAAGTTAAGTTTGAAGAAATGTCCTGCAAATGAGAAAGAAAAAGAAGAAATAGAGAAAGTTCACTTTGCATCTGGGTAGTCTGATGTACACGATGGTATGCACAGAGTCAAATATTGCTCATGCAGTTGGTATTGTTAGTCAATTTCTCTCTAATCCTGGTAAAGAACACTGACAAGTAGTAAAATGGATACTCAATATCTCACGGGTAGTTGTAGATTTTGTTTATTTTTTGTTATTGGTAAATCTTTATTTGACGGCTACACAGATGTTGATATGATTGGTATGGATCCTAGAAATTATAGTCCTGCGTAGTTAATGACTTTTATAGGTGGAGCTGTATCATTGCTATCCAAATCACAAAAGTGTGTTGCATTATCTTCCGTAGAGGCTGAATATATTGCTATTAAAAAAGTAGGGAAATAGCTCTTATGGATTCATAAATTCCTGTAAGAGTTAGGCCTCAGTTAAGAGAAATCCATCTTGCATTGTGATATATCATACTGTGTAAGAATTCAACCTTTAACTTAAGGTCAAAACACATTAAAGTACAATATCATTAGATCAGAGAAGTGTTATAGATGAAGCAACTATCCTTAGAAAAGATCTATATACATGAAAATGGCTATGATATGATGACAAAGACCTTACCTATAGAAAAGTTAGCATTTGCAAGAAGTAAGCGAGTTTGGATGAGTATAGCCCCGTTTGAGTCATGAAGGGGAGATTTGTTAAGTGAGTCATTTCTCAAGTAGGCCCACCATATACATATGTTAAAATAAAATAAAATAAAATAAGACAAAAGGAGAAGTCAGGAAACAAGAAAGAACAAAAACAGGGAAAGTTGTAGTGAAAAAAAAAGAGGAAAAAAATCTCTTTAGTAAGAGATTTGAAGGACTAAACTGTCTCCATTTGAGCTGAAATTTTAGTATTTTAGTTTTTATTGTGCTAGCTCAACTTTAGTGTAAGTAATTTGTTGTTTTATCCTCTTATTACTTAGGCCGAGATATCCTTTAGAGGGCCTTATTGTGTTATTAACTACCACTATTGGTGTTTTTTTTATGCTTATTGATCCCTAAATTTTTAAGGAGGACTAAACATTGGTGTCTCCATTATTTTAAAAACAGTGGAGATTGTTTTACTAGACTAGGTCCTATAATTTTTCTAACACCGGAGGTTTTTAACATTTAAAATTCTGGTGCATATTGATTTATATTTCTACTTATTTGTTGATCATTGTCTTGTATATTTGTGGAGCCTATATTATTTTTCATAGGCGAGAAAAAGAATGATCCTGTAGCGTCCATTTGTATGTGTACACAATAATGTGTTTAATCTTTTTCCCAACATTAGTCAACCTATTTTACATTTTAAACTATTATACAATCATTTTCACTCATTTTGTAAAAGTAATATTATAAGTTTTAAAAAATTACATAAATAACACAATACAATTGTACTCATGAATAGTAATACCAATCATATACTTTTATTTGTCACTAACTGTCGCTTTATATATATCTTTTGTATGTATCAAAAGTAATTAATTATTTATAAGTATTAATTGATAGAATTAATAAAAATTTAAAATAAAAATTTCCTTTAAATAAAAATGATTGATTATTAAAATTTTAAATTAAATAAAATTAAGAATAATAATTTTGTGGGAAAATTAAATCCAAAATAAATGATTTTTTATAAAAAAAGGAAGAATAATAACTTTTGGTGTCACAATAGCAAAAAATACCTATAACTATGTCCTAAAACAAAAGTAATTGAATAGAAAAAATTGAAGGTAGTTATTTATACATAGATTTTAATGAGTGAAAAAATCTAAAAGTTTTAATAGTCCGAACAAAAGCACAAGGAGTCTTTGTATTCCATTGTACCATGAAAAAACAAAACATTTTGTCATTGTTGATTATCAATTAAAGTTATGCATGTGATTTCCAAGCTTCAGATTAAGATTTTCGAATTAAATTTGGCTTGATATTAGTGATAATTTATTATCTTTTAAGACCATAAAATTAAAACTTTAATTGAAAATAAAATAATTAGAATATCAAAAAATTGGTTTTGATTAATAGAATTTACAAATTTATTTATTTTGAGAATATGGAAATTCTCATAAAAATAACGCCATAAGCCTTCTCGCAATCATCTGATCTCATGTGTTCTTTTGAGTGGAATGAGTAGGCAGTGCAAAATGAAAAGCGAGCAGAATCAATCATATAAGTTTCATTCCTGTTTCGATGGCTTCAGCAGAGAACACAGCTCGCGATGAGGTCATTATTACTGTTGCTTTATGCTCCTCTTTCTGGTTTCTTGGTTCTGGTCTATCAGCACATTACGTAAAGAACCTGTAACTATTAAAAAGAGATATGATTGCGGTAAACGGCGGAAAGTGGGGATTGTCTCGTCATAATGGAACATATAATTACAAGGTTCATTTATTCCATCCAACAAAACAATTAAAATTACTTGCTCAGAAAAGCTTTCAGGTAGCTCGTCACCAGTAGCTAAAGGAAAAAGACAGATCTATTATAGGGAAGTGATATATATTCTGTCCTTAGGCATTTGCCTTTGCGAATTAAAGCATAGCCACTTTCTATGACGCGGGCTCTCTCTCTCTCTTATCGTTCAATGAATCATTTTAATTTGATAATTCCTATCATTATTCCATTCATCATTGGGGTCGTTTTCCTGCCAATCTACTTTCCACATTGTATATACGTTCAGATGGCATTGAAATTATGGCGTTAAAAACTTTAGGGTTGTTGTATTGGAGTAATCGGTCGTATTGTCCTTTGATAGGGTTTTATTAGGCTTCCTCTCCGGTCCAAATGAAGTATTCTTTTTTATTTTTCAAAACCAATTATTTGGCCATAAGGGAATTTTTCTATTAAACTATAATAAGACATTATTTTAATTGTAAGCTAATTAAAACTCTAGTGTACATAACTTAATCTGAATTAATATTTATTTATTTTTAATTTTTAAACTTCATGAATAAATCAATTTTTATTTAAATATTTTTTAATCTTTATTTGATATTATATGTGTGACTTATTATCATTTCTCCTCATATAAGATAATTTTGTTAAATTTTAAATGTAATATGATGTTATTCTTAAGTTGTGTGATTTTAATATTGGTAATGAAGTTGTTAGATTGAATCTCAAGCACATGGGGTGTTGGGCCCCTTTTCTGAAGCCCAACTCTTCAAAGTACCATAACTATCATCGCTTCATTTTCTTGAGCGTCATAAATAATACTTGAGCCTATTTCTATATAGGGTTCTTTCCATGAACCCTTATTAGGCATCATTCCACAATGGTGGCGTGCCCATGACATTCAAACATCGAAACTAACTTGCTCTAATCAATGTAAACATACATACATAATTAAACTACTTAAATTTATCATTTCATTACTTAAAGCAACATAGTTTGAAAATACTTTGTTTACAAATCAAAAGCCACACCATTGGTTTAATTACAAAAGTACAAAGTAGCAAAATATAGCGATTTCTTTAGGCTCACGAACACTTGATCTTCTTTCGCTATAACCTGAGGATGGGACAGAGAGGGGGGTGAGCTTGACAGCTCGTGGGAACAGTTTATAACAAAGGAATAAGCAAAAACCTTGAAAACATTTTTCTTGTCTTAGAAATCTTCCTTTGAATCATAAAAATGCTTACTTTTCAAAAATTCTTGCCGTGCAGACAAAATTCACAACTTACAAAACATGAATGCATCAACTTAACAATTCACAGATGCAATG
>JANSVB020000180.1:608633-620158 GCA_025504935.2 Erythroxylum haughtii
ATAATAAATATTTTCATTACAAAAGTAACTAGAAGAAGATTAAGTTATATGTAAATACACTTGCTTTCTAGGGCACTGTATTTACTTAACTCCAACACTTTTTTTATTTCCTTGTGTTAATTTTAGAACTTCAATTTCAATCAATTCATAATCGATTGTTTAATTTCTATTTTAGTTTTTATTTTAATTTTTATCACATTTGTTATAACCTTAGATAACATTAGGATTCAATTAGTTCACTAATTCCGTAAGGGATTGACACCTCAATTATTACGATTTATGACTCGTACATTTGCAAATTATTAAGAGTTTCATAAAAATAAAACTTGATAAACATTAAGCTTAGTTCAAGCACAAAGACTAAATAAATGATGTTATTTTTTAATTTTTAGAATTAAAAATATATTTAATTATTTAGATATCTTAAATGGAATTAAAGAAACTTGTAGAAACAAACATAGTAATAAATATTGCCAAGTTGGAATTAATTTAGTTGGGACAACTGACCAAGTTGACTACTGGGCTATTTGCAACCTCAAGCAAAGCCCTATAATAATACATACATTACAAAGTGGAAAAATCATTTAAATCTCCCATAAGATAATCATATAATTTAAGAGAAACCTCCTCCACTTGGTACTATGAGTAGCAGTAAAAGAAGAAATGAGCTTACAAGAATTATTAAAACTATATATCTATATATGAATCTCAATTTCAAAATTAAGAGGCTTTAATTCATATCCTCAAAAATATTTAGTCAATTAGCTAACGTGACAACTAAGAGATCTTAAGGGTCATTACCCAGTAACACATTGTATGATTCTAAGGATTATAAGAGGGTGACCACTTAGAGGAGTGAAGAGGAGTTGACTAATGATAAGAAAAAGGAAGTTAAGAGAGAGGAGGTTTTTATTAGGAAAGAAACAAACAGATAAGTAAAATGAGAAAAAAATTAATATATCAAATAAGATAATGTTGGACTTCGAATTTTTAGTGAAAATTTGAAATATTACAGATAAACTATTCTTTCTCATATTACAATTCATACTATTGTACTAATGTGATAGAAACTAACATCTATGATCTTTTTCAAAATATATTCAAGCAAGATAAAGGGATCATAAGAAGTATAGATGGAAGCAATATCAAATTTTAAGGAAAAAAAAACCTTCATGTGAAATTGAAAAAGTTTTGAAGGAGGAGGGTTAAAATCCTTCTTGCTACCTCATTAAGATTATAGTCTAATTAAAAGACTCTAAAGAAATGCTTATTTAAAGGCAACTCAATACTTTACTTTTATACACTTTATGTTCACTAACTTGGAGTGCTTCATTAGTAGATGTTTCTATTTAAATTTATTTTATATGATTGTTTTATTTTATTTATTGTGTCCTTTTTGTTTTATGTGTTTGATTTTTTATTATTTGTTTATTTTCTAGTGTAGGTCCCTTATCTTAGTGTCATGAATGTAATCCATAGAAAAGAAACATTTAAGGACAAAGCATAGAGGAATTTTTTAAATCTTAATGATTCAACTTTCTTCAACCTTTCAACCTTTTACTTGCTTCCACTTATTTATTTTATGTTTTATATATGCTTAAACTAAGGATAATGTATACATTAATTACAGGGGAATAATTACTATAGGCCTTAGTTTATTTGTTGCATTTATTCCGCATACATTTAACTTGATAAGTGAAAGTTATAGGAGATTGAGGTAATTTAGTTTATCTATTAAAAGTGACATTTTCTTGTGATTTGATTGCATTAAGTTAATAGATATGATCATTGATGACTAGGTTAGTTAAAACTTGATTGAATAGCTTTTAAAAGGATGTTTAGATTGAACAAGGAGCTTATTGTATGATTTAGACACAATTTGAGTTTTGAGGTTGGTTATTGAGTGGATGATAATCCATATTGATTGTGAATTATGTAAGAAATTGAATAAAAATGAACACTAATAAATTCTACTCCAATATTGTTTATTTAAGTAATAGGTCAAAGTTATAAGTTGTTCTCGTAGCTAATTGAACTTGTGATTTGATTGAGCAATCATAGATATTTATGCCCAAAAAAAACTTAATTCTCATGTAAAAAGTTCAAGAAGATATTTCATTCAAGCCAGTCATGCTTGTTATATTATATGAAGAAAAGAAAGAAAACTTAAAGTAAAAATACATTACATATATGAGTTGAAGTTATTTTCCTCTTTTAAGCTCACTTTTATATATGAGGTGAAGTGCTTTGAATTAAATTGAATTTGAAAGATTATTTAGTTAAGTTAAATTGAATTATAAGTTGGTGTAACTATCTAAAGATCTAGGTGAATGATGACTGGGATGGTGGAACTAATAATGATGATATTTCACCAATTTGAATAATTTTTTACTTTCCTAGAATCTAACCTATATAGACTAGTGTTTTTAGGATCGATTTGCTTAAGAATAAGCAAAAACTTAAGTATAAGAGTATTTGATGTGCATAGAAATGCATATGTTTTCATTAGTTTTTAAATATATTTTCATACTTAAATCACATTATTTTAATTTCTTTTGCTATGTTTTAGGTAATTGTTTAATATGTTAACTTTGGATAAGTTTTTGTTTAGAATTAAAGAGTTCTATAAGGAAAGAAGAAATCTCAATTTATGGTTGAAACACAAGACCATATGCCAAGCGGGTAACTTTTTTAGACCACTTGGAAATGAAGAAATAGCCAAATATATAGCCTCAAGAGAAATTGTGTGATAGAGAAAATATCTAAAAGATAGTTTTATATAATTTTTTGTCTCAGCTTATGTCACACCCCAGAGAAAAATTATGGAACGACAAACAACTTGTACATAGGCATATTAGAGCTCATTTCCCTCTCCATAAAGATTTGCAAGATAACTATGACTATGCTTTGTAAATTAGTCATAATGTACTCACATGAATTTCAATTGAGATTATTCGAATATGCAATGGAAAGCTAAGAAATATATCTATAACTTTAGTGCTTTGAGTTTTAGAGATATACATGAGTGGTGATATAGATGGGAAAGCTTATTTAAATAGCACAAAAATTATATTTTTTGGAGTCTTTTTTCATATTCTTTCATTTTAAACTTTGGATTAGTTGCCAATAAAGAGAAGGAAAAAAACCCTAAAGATACCATAGTTGTTGCCTAGATAAGAAGGAACCCTAATTATTTTCCTTTGATTATAAATTGATTTATTCTGGTTTGTAAAGTACTTTTTATTTCTAAGAAATGTGTTTTATTCTTCTTAATGCTAACTTTATCATGTTGTTGATTAGATCAGATTCTAATTAATGTATAGGTGATTTAAGAGAACATGTATAGGAGTGGACTAGGGCTTCAATATTAAGGGTTAGGATTAAATGTTTTAGTAAATTTCATGAATCTTAATATGTTCTTAGATGTTTCAATTGAATAAAATTTTTGGTTAATCAACTTAAAAGTATGTAGTTATACCTTAAGTGAGAACAATTTCATATGTTAGAAAATTTTGTCAATTCAAATTATAAAACATTCTTAATAAATAGAATTATAAATACAACAATCATCCTATAGTGAATGCTTATCTAGATGATATTTGTATATGTTTTTGACTCTCGATTACATTAGTAGTTGTTTATTCTTTCTACGTTTAGGCTTAATTACAATTTTAGATTTAATTATCATATCAACATGAATCCTCTTATTTGAATTGATTTAAGGAATAGTACAAGAGTTTACTGAATTCCTATCACTTCTTTGTTGGGTTAATATTCTATTCTCCACTATATTATTATTAAACAATATGTTCACTTGCTTTAAGTTACGAGTAATATTTTGTGATAGAAAAAACATTAGTAGAAACAATACAACAATAGGCCATATGTAAAGAATT
Organism: Erythroxylum haughtii; assembly: GCA_025504935.2. Classification (NCBI taxonomy): domain Eukaryota; kingdom Viridiplantae; phylum Streptophyta; class Magnoliopsida; order Malpighiales; family Erythroxylaceae; genus Erythroxylum; species Erythroxylum haughtii. The sequence goes on from JANSVB020000180.1 coordinate 612,530, forward strand.
GTTAAATAAATAAAAGATAACTTAACCAAATTGAACATAATTGCAAAGTTTGAGAAAAATTAAGATTAAATATAATTTAACAACTAATAATTAATATTAGATATTGAATCATATGGGTACCTAATTGATGATTAATTAATAGAAGATTTAAGCCTTAATATAAATAGACGTAGACTCTACAAAAGTTAGCTCCCCGAACATACCATTTTCTACATTATTTATAGAGTTTTCTCAACCTATTTGTTTAAATGTTTTAAAGACTAAACAATTGCACAATTAAGGTGATCTTTTGTTGACTTATCTAAAAAATAAATTCTTGTGCAAAAGTACCATATCATAAATAGTGGGGAAAAAAAAAATCTCCGGCTAAGGACCACATCCCGATTTTCTAACAAAATGACCCATCTTGCGTTGTTCAAAACATCCCAAAGCAAACTAAACGACCACTTCAGTTAACCAGATGAAAAAATAAATCACCATAATAGTTGATGAATCGTTAGAACTTGGAATTTATTTTCAATCACATGTATATCAAATGTAGGACTGGTCTTGGACCAGTTCAAACACAATTGCATCAGTATAAAGCTTCTCTAGAAATTTCTTCATCCTGCTAAATTTGTACTCCAACATAGATAGAGGGTATCGTTAGCTCCAATCGAGCAAGTGGTGACGGGATAAAGAAAAACTGAGACTAAAGAAATTTTGGTCCAGTAATTAAAAAAGTCACAATTAACAAGACACTGGGGAAGGAAAGCATGACGATAGTTCCTTACTGCTGAGGCGCCAAGTAAAAACATAATGGAAAGCAATTTGACTCCAGCCATGGTTAAAGTGATGAACTTTAGTAGCTATAAGATCTATAAACACCTGATTTTTAAAATAACGTTCGTCCCTTGCCCATGGTTAACGAGGATTGCATACAGAAGGGTGAAAGACCTGCACCCATCTCCATGATTGCCGGTCAAAGTACAAAACACCAATATTTAATTGACTACCAAGAATCAGTCCAGTACATTATATTTATAGTTTCCTCCACTGCATCCATGACATCCAAAGGGAAAATTTTCAAAAAACTGAAACTCCATATATATGTATGTCTTCGATGCCCATATGACAATTCCCTTTGGGTCGAGTCCAAAATCATTTCATCACATGCTTATATGCATAGCAATGAACCCAAACTAACTCTAATATTCCATGCAAATGATTCCTCCATTAGAATCAATGATACTAGAAATTAATGGTTAATAAATAACCTTCTAGTCATTTTATCAGGTCATACAGATAGACCAACAAGTTGTTTAATTATAGAATTCTCTGTATTAGCCTACGTCTAACAGTGAAGGAATTAGGAGAATTCATAAACAATGGAGAGATTTGATTAATGAACAACAAGAAGTCCCAGATGTAAATATCCAAAAGCAACTAAGCTGCGATTGAACAACTCCAAACAGCTTCGGAAAGGGAAATCAAAGACTCATGTTAATGAAGATAAGTTTTTTTCTTGCGACAGATCCAAAAAAGTTTAATTTATGCAAAGGTGCTAACTGTGTCGACTGGTGTAAGAAATCTGTGAAACAGTGAGAAACTAATGAACTAGTGGACAAGGATTGGGGTATAAGATGCCAAAACCATCAAACAGTGGTAATAACTGAAACAAAATTAACATCATGCTCCTGTTCTACTGTAGAACATACGGAAGGCTACAAAACTCATACATAAGTATATATCAAATACGACAGAGAGAGAGAGAGAGAGAGAGAGCTGTGGGGTGACAGATAGAGAGTGAGCACGCAGAGTTTCAAGCACGAACCAAACATGCAAGAAAGTACCATGTGTGCTCACTCTCTTCTGTCACCTCCCTTACTCTTGCAATTTTGGCGATGACTTCAGGGAAATTTGCACCAGTCGAAAACGAAACTCTTTTATGCTAGTAGCCTCTAACTAGTTACAAGAGCGTATGAAATTGTTCCATGGGCAGGGAACCTGTATTGTAGTTCTCTTAATGTATCTGCTATGATGTGTCTTTAACAGAAGATGTGTAGGGCTTTTATAGGTGCGAAAAGAGGGCCGTTGCCTCACGTATGGAATAAATGTTAATATTACACTTGTTCACTGGCAAATATTATATTGGCAAGATTACTAAGAGAGAGATGGACAGAAAAGGTAAAGTCCAAAGTCGCATTTGCTTTTGATTTCTCTCATTCGTCGACTCTCTTTCAACCCTAACCACACACATTTATTCAGTTACTGTTACCAATGCGTCTTGTAATTCTAAATCTCAAACCCTCCAATCCGCAGGCTCTCTCTTTTGTCATCAGCTTCAGATCTTAATCCTATCTCTTCCCATGCTCTGCCTCATCAATCTTGTCTTCTATATTTAATTGCATTCACCAGACGATAATTTGGATTTTTCATGTTTCCAAGTGTAGAGTGTGTGAGTATCGAGACTCGTTTGCAGAAGAGATATTGATACTTTCCCAATTCCTGTGACACAATTTGGTCTTATTACTTTTAACATTTGAAAGGCCAGAATAATAATGTCATCAAAGCAACCTATGATTTGCATAGCAACGTAATCTCTTATTGTTGCATAAAATATAAACATCATATCTTGCAATATAGTTATCGAGATTAATGAGTATACACATGCTTAATACATCTTATCATCCTGCAAATGAATTAGTTCTACTTTGATTTTCGTTTACAGGATGTCTCCTAATTGATGTCTAATGAGATCTCCATGAATGAATATTAAATGCTGGTAAGATTTAATTTGACGTGTTATCAAATAGGTCAATATACAAATCTACACAAGGAGATATATAAGTAGACAAATCAATAATTAAAGATGAAAAAGTAGAGCATACGAGTAGGGTTTTCACGAATTAATTTAATTTATTTTTTATGCCACTAATTTAAGTCAATTTACGTGTTGGACTACCATCCAATAACCAAATTTGATTATACCTGTTAAATAATTAATAGGACATTTAATTATTTAGATTTTATCATCATCAAATGCGAATATCTTTATCATAGTTGACAAATTTAGTGTGCAGATCTTTGAAATCTAATTAAATAAACAAATAATTTTATTTGTATACGTGGAGATCCATTATTCAACTAGATAAAGCTCCCGACTTTTATCGTCATTTACATGCTTTTTTATATTTTTTATTTGACAATTAAATAAAATAAGATTATTCTGTGGGGGATTCCAGCAAAATCTAGGGAGAGGCTCACCTTTACTAGCTGAGTTCTGGGGTGTGTTCTCTGGCCTGGGACTTAAGGTATCGCAGGGTGATTGCCAAGGTGGACTCCACCGAGGTCATTACACTTCTATCCGACCCTCATCCGGTGCTAATTGAGTTTACCGTTTTGTTGATAGGTATCTGGGACCTTCTCTAGCGGCAGTGGGAGGTTCGCCTACAGCATGTTGTCTGCGAAGGAAACCATAGTGCCGACCGCTTGGCGACATTTGCACGAGTCTTAAGCCCCGACCTGCATATCCTCCAGGAGCCACCTTTAGGCGTCCAAGAGCTGATCTCTCGAGATGCCCACGGGATGTTGTTTGCTCGAACTTTGAGTTAATTTCGTTTTTTTCGCCCTTTGTATTAAAAAAAATTAGATAATATAAGCAAAAGAAGAAAAATTATAATAAAGCAATAAACATATCTACACTAAGTAAGCACTTTTCTTTATCATAAAAGCTATTTTTAAGAAAAATGAGTGCTTAGCTGTAAAATATAAAAGCATTTCTTTAATAGATATGACCTTTTTGGTATCCAAAACACAAGTTTTTAAGAAGTTTAAATTAGTTTTCAAAAAATGCCTTTTTAGGTAGATTTTTCAAATCAATTAATGAGCCTAATTTTCAGTCTCTTTTATTTTTATGTTTTACACATAATTCTCATAATATCTACAAACTTATCTTCACATTTATTTTGGGAGTTATATAATATTATTTGATTTTTTATATGTTTTAATATTTATTTTTTATATTAGTTTTACTCATGTTATAATCCATATAAAATATCTGGTTAGATATATTTTCATTTATGTTTCATATGGCTTAAAATTGTATAATAATTAATGTCTTATACTTTGCATATTATTTAATATACTTTAAATAATATTTATATGCATAAATAATTTTTATTACAAAATAAAATATAGTTAAAATTAATAGAAATGTTTTTTTATTTTTATGTTACTAAACAGTCTACTGTATGAAGCTCTTTCAAAAAAACTGTTTTTTTAATTAACAATCAACAGGTTTTTTAGAAAAACTTTTTTTTAAAAACTCTACTGACAAAAACTCTATTAATATAAGTACATTCAAACAGACAATCAGTCAATTTTTTGTCTTATTTTAAAGGAAATCTTAGATCATTTGACCTAAATTCGATTCAAATAATCAAATAACGTGAAGTGAAATCAAAATGACATTATTTTAGAATTTGGTCAATACATTATATTGGCCCGAATTCAACTCTCTTAAATTCAAGATTGGTTAAAGTTTCAACAACTCAATCTTTTACTTGAGTTGCAACCAAGTTGGCCCCAACCAGTTTACCAACTCCAATCGTCTTATTGCCACCTTTGTCTTCCTTTTTGTTTGAATTGTACATATAATAACTTTTAGTCAACTCGTAAATTATTTAAATATAGAAGAGGCTTGTGGTTGGTCGGCCGACCTTCTAAAATGTTGTGCGAGGGCTACGGTTATAGGCTGAAAAGATGTGTGACAGGTTTGGGAATAGAAAAAAGAACACAAAAAGAAACGGACAAGAGCTTTGCAAGTTTGAGCTGATGAGTGAGTTGGAGATTGAGACATTAAGTGCATCGAACAATCCACTCATTAGTCACCCATTGGAACCAATTGATACAAGCCACAGGTCCATTTCATATGTTTATCTAATGATTCCAACTTCTGTGAAAAAGCCGCAATAAGTGTTGTTAGAATATTGTATCTTTAAAAATAAAAATTTATAATAAAAATTTAATCGAATTAATTAAGATTAAATAAATATGAAAATTTTAAAATATGATTAAAAAATATCTTTATCTACCAAAAATTTTAAAATTTTAATTAAAAATTTAAAATAAAAATAATTAATTTATAAAAATTGACTAATTTACAAAAACTAAATAATTATTTAATAAACTAATCAATTTTTAACAACAAAGATTATTAAAATAAATCAAATTAAAAAACTAAAAAACTAAACTAAATTAGTAGTTCAAAATTTTCATTTTTAAATCGATTTATTTTTTAAATCATTTGTAAGGATACTTTCAAAATCATACTCAAGTTTTGGGCCAATCACTTGAAGGAAGAGCCCAATTAAACTGGCCCTTTTGAAATTGAACTATTCACAAAGGCTTAAGCCGAGATGCAACCAGAGGTAGTCTGCACATTTCTGAACACTTCCAGTCCACAAAAAATCACAAACAACTTCAATGTGTTGATTGGAACAGGATTGGAACACCGATTGATTATGGTGCAGAAGATTTCATGTGGTTGTTTGCATTAGTTCGAGCCAATGGAACAGCGTGGGACACTTCAGACCTGTACATGAAAGGCCAACTTCAAGGAAGTATCAGGTTCTCAAAAATGGCGACTTTTTTCAAGTATACGCATGAGAGAGATGTTGCCCTGGGTTCTCTTTGTCTCGTCTATAGCCAATTTTTTTCCTCCTCTATTTCCCTGTAATCCATTGTAGGATCCTATTATTATGAGTAACCTAATAATAAGAGAAAAAAGAGCTTTTCTATTCTCAGTTGCTAATCCTGATTAAACTGTTTCCATCGAAAATGGCAATCCGAAGTGCAAAAAACTAAGCATCCTAAACTTACTTTTGGTTTATCTTCGTCATCCTCAATAGATAAAGCAGTAATGTCCCTCAGTAAAGTGGCCTTGGCAGGCAAAAGTCTCCTGCATTTTAAGGAATCGATACATGGGCATGTACCCCAATCATCCAGTAAAAGAATCAACGAGGAAGACATTGGATATGTGCTGAAATGTTGATGACATAGAAACAAAATTTGATCTAGTTTTACGTACGTGTAACTTCATTAGAACATGAAAACCAACCTTTTTGGTTTTGCCAGATTGGATGATTTCTGAGAAGTTTCTATTCCCCCTTTATTAATCGATGCTTCAAGGTGGTCTTGCTGGTGGGTGGATTCAGTTTCTGTCCCTAAGGGAAGCGGTGGCTTTATTGATCCCTGGAATAATTAACAGTCAACGGATAAGTATGATATATTGACCACAGGATTATGGCGTACGTGCATTGGATTACATAAACCGAGATGAATCAGTAAGCAATCAATATACACCTGAGTAGAACTAGAAACATCCCGATCCCTTGGAGTGCTTTTGCAGGCTGACTCCAGGTTATGAGAATCAGAATTTGTCTTCGTCTAATTGTGAAAGCCTCAGATGTTAGTGGCTTTCTATGAATCTCATGCTAAGTAATTTTTTGACATTTTTTTCAACTACAGAATGTGGAACTGGAAAAAAGGCATTAGATCTAGATATCAGTACCTGAGAGGATACATCCTTATCAAATCCCATGATAGATTCACATTCTTCACGAGTAATATTGCATTTGGCTGACTTGAGATTGGAAGAGTGAATATTTCCTTTCATCTAAATATGGAGACAGAAGTTCAGAGATTTGACAATAACTAAGAACATAAATACAGTAAAAAGACCATTGCTTCACGGACCTCACTATATGGACCCTTTGCCTGTCTTGTTTCGCTAGTGTCGTTGCACTTGGATTCCTTGGGTCTCAAGGTCATGTTGCTAGGTTCACATTCTTGAAGAGTATAACTACATTCGGCTGACTTGAGATCAGGAGAGTGAATGTTTCCTTTCATCTACAAGATGAAGAGGAGATTTGACATTAACTAAGAATCTAAAGAGAATAAAAAGGAGAACAAAGAAAACCATTGCCTTACGAACTTCATTATATGCATCTTTTCCTTGTTTTGTTTCACAATCCTTAGTAATGTTGTTGCACTTGGATTCCTCATTGTGTCCCTGCCATATCACAAATATCATGTGCTGTCTATAAATCATTATACAGGTCAGAAACCAATATTGTAAGTGTACATACCGCAAAAGTAAAATTAATCAGTTGAGCAAGAGAAAAGAATCCCATATGTCTGGTTAACGGAAGGAAGATATCAAAGTGAAATTTCTTACCTCATTTACTGTACTAGGCCCAGTGCTATCCAGGGGCCATAGGGATTCAGTTCGAGTATTGGTTTCCACTAAGGTTTTATCAGCTGAAATTTGTTTGGAACTAGTACAGCATGTTTTGAAATCTTCAAACTCCTTTTCCAACTCAAGTATCTTGTATTCTCATTTTTTATGTTCTCATTTAAACTCTGAATTGCTCTCTTAGCCACCTATTAATCATCACAACTTCTAGTGAATTCACTACCAGTCTCAAATCTAATTGCAGCTTACAAAATTGTAGGGCTGCTAAGAATTTGAGAAGTGAATACCATTCATGAATTTTCCATGAGCCTTTCTTTGTATTGCTTCAAGACATTCCATAAAGCTTTAGCAAAATTTTGCATTATTTTGAAGTTTCTATTCTTATCTGGATC
>JANSVB020000180.1:807634-821084 GCA_025504935.2 Erythroxylum haughtii
TTTGGGATGTGTATGTTTGTATAAGATGATGATTTGAGATTTGCACGAGGATGAATTATTCTGTTTTGATTGTATAAAGTTGATTAAAGGTGAAAGAAATGAAAAAGAAAGATTGAAAAAAAAATTATACCGGAATTCAGATTTGTTTTAGTCTAAGGTCTACAACGCGACCCTGTTGTTTTCGTTTAGAATTTGAGTTCTCGGATGTCGAAAATTGGTTCAGTTCATTTTGAGATCCGTTTGTTTTCGCTGTGCGATTCGTTCCGCTACTTGGTTTTTCGCCTTATGTTTTTAGGATTTGATTCTTGCGTTTGGTTGTTTCCGCACGCGTTTGATCGCGTCTCCGTCGCTTAAATTCGCTTTCGCTATTGTTTTCCGTTTTGTTTTCCGGTTGGGGTTCGGTTTCCGGATCGGGTCCCAACAGTTATAGGAACAAGAAGATATAGTGAAGATAAGAATTTTTATTAGCTGTAAGAGTGTTAGAATCTTAACATAAACATAAACAATAAATTAGTTTAACTTGAGATGAAAAATCTCCTAATAAAATTTAAATAACAATTCTAGACATCCCAAATCAAAACAATTACTTTGATATTTATAGTTGATATCTTAAGTTATTATTTGCTAAATAATATGACCAAATTCCTAGAGAGTAGGAGATAAAAGATAAAATGGTAAAAGTGGAGTCGTGGAGAACATAAAGGTGATTATAGAAGGGACTAGAACTAGCCCAAGAAACCAATAAAGTTGGAATTGTTCTTCATGTGCTATCAAGCCTCAGATAGACATACGAAGATGTTGGGATTGAATCATAGGCCCTATGGAAAATGGGGTACCATGCTTAACAAAACCCTTCAATTGTTCAAAAATGAGAAAATTTTCATATAATTTATTCAACATAGTCAAGAACCTTTATTATGTATACCATTTTTTCCCCAACTAATATTCACCTTTTTGATAAAAAATATAAAAGATTACATGGATGGCTTTAAGTTTTGTATCATTTCAAATATTAATGCTCAAGTTATTAAGCTTACCCCTAATATTATGAATAAAATTCTTAGGTAACTAACCCACCACTTGTTTGAACCATTCTTTATGGAATTCGTAGAGGAATTATGGAAGATGGACTAATAACTAAAAATTAAGAGTTTTGAGTATGAGCAGTAAAAACTCTTTTAGTTAGAAAAAGATAGTGTGGAGGATGTATTTGTTTCCCATCCTAACCTTGTTAATTCCTTTTTTTAGTGATAAACTTAAATGGAGAAGTAGTGGTTAAGTTCTTTGATCTATAGTGGCAAAATTTTCAAGCTCTTATTCTAACAAAGTTTTGGAGAAAGTAACTACCATTGTGAAAGGAATTGCAACTATTGCAAATATTAATGTTGATGCATATAAATTTCGTACTAAAAAATATAACATTGGAGGTTTTCACCCCTCGGAAGCCTCTAGTAGATAGTTAAGGAGTTAGGGATGATAAACTTAATGGGAGATTTGCATCTTAGCATAAAAGTCACTTTGAGAAGAACATTTTGATAGAAAATTGATCAATGATTCTAGTGAGAATTTTGAATATAATGCATTAGTGGAATCAAAGCTTCTTACCTTTAATAAACTAGTGCTCAGAAGTAAAGAAGTTTTTATTATGCATTAAAGTCTACTAACTTTGATGAGCTCGTGATCAAAAGTAAAGTGATTTAGATAAATTTTCAATTGGAAGGGCTACTCCTAAATAGTCAATAAAAGTCCTCATTGGAATTATAGGATTTCTTTTAATTAACTTTATTATATTTTGATATTTTACATCTTTGAATGGATTTCTTAGAAAATAACTACATGATAACAAAATTAGTTGATGATAAAATTATCAAAGATTATTATAGGTTTTCAAAATTATCAAAGATTAATATAGTTTTTCACACCTTGATGTGGATAATATAAAAAATTGGCACTGAGTGGAAAATATTGCCATTAACATAGTGTATGGTGAACTTAGGTTATTTTGATTATGATATTGAGTTTCATAAGAAGATTCAAAAGTGTAAGGATTCTCTAACATCTTGATATTTGGGTTTGATAATGAATTCCCCTTTTGACCAAATTAAAACTGCTTTTGCCATTAAATCTTTTACTGTGGAACAATTAAAATTGAATATTGCATCACTTAAAGTGATCAAACTAATTAAACCAAATGTAATAAGAGAAAATTATACAAGCCCAATCTATTTCGTTGTTTTATAAATAGATATTCTGAACTCCAAGAAAAGAATAAACACCTTCACCTATTATCTCAATACTTAAAATTTTCACTTGATGGAGCAATTTAGGAATTTCTTAACAGACTCTATTAACATTTATGATATTAAGGTCGAACTCTTATCTAAACCCTTTACCGTTAATGACATTTAAAGAGCGGTCTTTATACTTAATCTTAAAAGCTTTAGGGCTTGAATGATATTTAAGTAATATTATTTCACTGGAGGAGGGTTTATGATAGAATAAGATGGAAGATTAGAGTTTCAAATTATATCTCATTCTATCCTAAACAATAAAAATGAAAAACTTCTAATTTGGAAGATTTAGAATAGAATGTAAAATGATAAATAACTTTATATTATGTTATATTGTAAACTTTTCATTCAAACAATATTTTACTATATTATATTATGAACCCTTCTATCCCTCCCAAATAATAATTTTTTAATATTATATCTATTTATATTCTATTCTATTATAAATTATTCCGTTTCGTTATATTCTATTAAAAACTTTACATCTAATCAAACATAGTCTAAAGGTATTTAACTGACAGTTAATTTTATTTTGCAATGTTCTAGGCCATGCTTACTAGTCTAGTTGTTATTTGTTGTCAATTGCATCGCTTGCAACACTTTGTAATGGTTTTGGGCTATAACCTTGTTATAATATTCTTTTAAAAATTTATTATTTTCTCTGTAAATTTTGTGGATAAAGTTTTTAAAAGAGGGTGCATTGTTAAAAAATTGTCTATAATGAACAAAATTACAATCTTATTATATATCTTTAATAGTAAGCGTTGGTTAATGTCCAGTTAGAGAAGATTATTAAGTTCATATTTTGATGCATGATTTGGCCAAGTTTAAAATAGTTGCATCAATTTTTGAAATAAGTATTTATTCTATTTACTTTCTCTAGAATGAAATTAGCGCGAACTATCCTGTTCAATTATATTTTTAAAAAAAATTCAAATATATTACTATTTTAAAAAATGACGTCGTTTTTCACGTTTTAGTAGAGCTATAAGCCGGGTTGGGCCAGCCCGTGGCTCACCCATCGTCCAAAAAACTTGGGTCCAAATTAAGCCGGGTTAAAATTGAAAATCCCTATTTCTCTCCAATTTAAAATCGTTCAAAACGCTTCTGTGAAAATAATTACTGTTTTTGTTAAAAGATTTTAATAAAAATAGCATCAGATGCAGAACATCAAAACAAGAATTCGATGTAAAGCTCTGTGGAAGATCTTTTTTTTTTAAAGGAAAAGTGCAAAGGCTGTTTTGGAGCATCTCAATTTAACTCTCTTGGTAGCGTGATACCGCAGCAATGGCAGACAAGCCGAGCAGAGCTTTGGTTTTGTACGGAGATGGGTTGGCTCGTTTCGTCGATCCTTCACATACTCACCTTCACTCCCTTGCATCCAAAGCTGCCTGTGGTTTCTTGAGCCTCCCAAATGCCCCTCCCTCAGGTTTGCTCTCTACCATTCCATTGCTTTTGATGAATTGCTCTTTATTCTCTCAATCATAATCTAATCTAAATTAATTTTCACCAATTCAATCTTGGTTTTCGATGGAAACAGGTTCACGCATTACCAACTCACCATTTTATCAGTAACTATTGTTTGTGGCTTAGAGACCTTGCATTGTTGTATAAGCTTTGGTGGTTATATGATTTCGCTAATTGTTGCAAGTTTCATGCTGATCTTGTACAGAGTTTCTACTGTTTGATATACTTTTCACTATCTAATTCTTGTTTCATGGTCTCATCTATGCGATTTACTTATGCTTGTACTGTATTCGGTATGCCCATTTAACGCCTTCATGTGAAGTTTTTTCTTGTGATTCCTGGGGCTTATTTGGACTTACAATGCAGAAAATGAGAATGAGAGGATAATTAGAGAGTTTGCCCATCTGTTGGATGCGTGTGAAACTTATAAAATTGTGGTAAAATCTCCATCAAAAGGTTAGCAATTTTCATTCTGCTGTTGAGAATTAACATTGATATTTATATCCTTTTATCAATTTTTAGGATTCGCAGGACACATCCTTGGTGCCAACACTATCGGAGCGGTAATGATTTTGTTTTGTCTGCATTAATATTACTAAAAGTTGTCTGCTAACCCTTGCACGAACTTGATCAGATTCATGGGAATGAAGGCTGCCATAATCACAGATGATCAGTCTTTACAATCTTTTGCTGGCAGACTTGGCTTCACTGTATTGTCATTCAATGATATAAATGGAAATGACCATTCTCATCAATCATCATCAGTTGATTTTTTGACCTCTGAATTACTGAAGTTGATTGGGCTTCAAGAGGGAATGACAATGGAGGTGACTCAGTTTGATTTAGTATTTATGCATATAGGGGCTGGTGAAAAGATGGATGAGCATGGGAGCTGCTCTTTTGCTAAAAGAACAGAATATATAAACGCATTGGTTGCTAGTATAACGCAGAAAACTCAACCTGGTTCTGACCTTGGTTCCCGTTTGCACTTGTCCCTTGTAATGAGCTATGGGCTTGTCACAGAGATCGATGAGAATTTGTCAGTTTGTAATTCCAAATATGAGAGGAGTCAAGATCTGTTACTTCTATTTCCTAAACAGAGTTATACAATGAAAGGAGAAAAACCACGAGTTGATGTAAGGTAAGTAAAAAGTGGTTGGTTTTTGCACTACTTTCTCATTTATTCAAGAATCCGCCAACTGTGCAAATCTACAGGCACCATTCCCCAATGTTAATTGCTCAGTGGCAGTATGGTGTAACTCGCATGGATGATGCAAAGACATTTTCTTTTAAAGAGTTTAAGGAGGTATGAACTCGTACTGCTTTTGGTTTTTATTTTGTTTTCTTTCATGTTCTTGTTAACTTTGCCTATGCTCAAGTATCAGCCAATTAGAAGGCCCTATTGCATTGAATTAGCTAAGAATATTGCCGCTCAAGGATCAGTTTCTTTCGCATTATGTTGTCTGATAAGAAGGTTTCCATGATATAGTTCATGATCATCATTGTGTTTGTTATCAAATAAGAGAACTGGGGATGCTAACATTGGATGTCTTTGCAAATTTGAATGGAGTACTAATTGTTTTTTATGGTCACCTCGTGTCTTAAAACTAGGAATTTAGGTTACACTGCCAGGATTGTTTAGTATATGTGTAATTGATACAAGTTATCTGGCAACAATCCCTTGGCTACCATTTTGGAAAGCTTTTAGGAATAGTAGGTTGATTCCTACAGTCTTGTATTGTAATTAAAACCTAATGATGAAATATCTTCGCCAGGTTTACAGTTAGTTCAGCCCATTTGGATGCCTGTATATTTATAATTTCTTTTCCTTTTTCATGCAGCGTGGTGGGAATCTTGTAGTACCGGCAGATAGGTTTCTCCATGAAGTGGCATTCAAACTTTGGAAGGCCCCCAAGTATGGAGCTTGAGAAGGGCTTCCAAACGCCACCTATAATGTAAGGGGGGAAAGTAAATACAGATAGGCATGCTATTCACCAGTTTTGGGCAATTCCATTAACCATCTAGCAAGGCCAGTGATTTACTGGTACCAGTAAGCACAGCCCCATTTCTTGAAGGGCCAATTTCCTACCAAACTATGGCAAAATAATTTATTGCTTGCTAACATTAGCTGTTTTTATCTGCTTGGTGAAACCGACTTGGAATAAGACGATTTCTAATTCGTAAATCCAAAATAGTCGGCTGAAGTGTGGATGAGTTTGCAAATGGAAATAATTGAGGCAAGCTTTTGGCAATTAGGCCAACTGAGACCTATAGTTGGTATTTAAGCATGGAAGCTATAGTTAACAAAGAACGAAAAACTATGGAATGATAAATGGGCAATGCCACAACAAATTCATGTTCAAGCTAATTCTTGTTACTTGGATTTCAAGGAGCTGTTGTCCGTCGGAGTTCCTCATGCTGCTGGTCCCAGTTTGTTGTTGATTTTTTGGACAGTAGTGGTAACGATGCCGTTCTCTAGCTGGTTGGCATTTATTAATGACTCAATTTTTGCAGATGATGGCTTTCTTGATTTTGGCATTTTGTTTGAAAATGGTGAAGGCTATTTTTCTTTAGCAATTTTTGGTTATGACGAAGGCAATAGAGGTCTTGAAATTGTGGAGGCGCTAGCTCTTCGTCAGTGCTTTTTATTTGCTCGTGATGGTATGCTCTAAGTTGGTTCTATTTTTACTGATAGTCAGCTCCTTGTTCATGCTGTGAATTCTAGTTCTCTGGATAATTCTTATTTTGGTCTTATAATTTCGGATTGTAAGGATATGTTATGTACTAGAGACAATGTCTTTGTTTCTTGGGATATGTATTTGGAGAATAGGGGTGCTCACTCTCTTGCTAGGGCGTCTGTTCTCTATAGTCGCTTTCATGTTTGGGTCAACATGCCTGACTATGTCTTAGATTATTATTCCTCGAGCTAATATATTATTTTCTCGTTAAAAAAATATTATAATCAAATCGGTTGAACTCATTTAATATTTTTAATCATTAATTATTAATAATGCTTAAAGCATGTGCTTCTACTCTTTCTTATGGGAAGTCAGAAATGACATTCCCTTGACCTCATTATTCATTTGAACAAACCAGTTGTTCCCCTACTAAACTCAACCTATTCCACGAGAATGAAGGAGGTCTAGTTTGAGACTTAGATTATACTAAACCTTAATTATTGTGTCAAGCATGGTTTGATTCCCAATTCCATTCTGGTTCCTCAAATTCCTGCGACGACCCTTATGTAAGGAACAAGTGTCTTTGGTTGTCACAATTAGGTTTAGTGATGCTTTGACTCCGACCACACCCTTTTTTAATGCAAACATGCCTTGTTCTTTCAAGCCAAAAGAGGGTATCTTTGGTTTTCTTGTATGCATGCAATTGAATTCATGAACAGCCTGACACTTGCCTAACACTCACATGGCCAGAAGAGCTGAGATTGAAGTAAGAATATACTAATTTAAAAGCTAATTGACTTGTTAATTACAGATTATTAAAATATTTAATTAATCATATCACTTTATTGGTGAACATACTTATTTTCTAATTTAGTTTATTCTTGTTAGTCAAAATTGACTGATTTAATAATTATTAACTGTTTTTTATAAATTAAAATAAAACATTTTTTCTTCAATTTTTTTCAATAAATAAAGATATTATCTTTTTAAAATCATTTTTTAATTATTCAATTTTGTTTAATTTTTAATGTATACAAATTTTATGATATTCTAATCTTAGTTAGACCTTTAAATTTTAAAATTTTTATCTTAACAGTTTAATTTTCAGTAATTTTGAAAATATTGCAAATTATATATGATTAAAAAAGTTTGCTTACCTGTAAAAATCTTGAAACCAGTTAACTTTTTGGTTTAGTTTTTAACTTTTTAGTTCAATTTATTTTAATAAACCTTTGTTAAAAATTGATCAGTCTATTAATTAAATGGTAAATATTTATAAACTGATTGACTTTTATGAACCAAAGTAAATTAATTAATTTTAATTTAACAGTTTTTCTTTTTAATTAAATTTTAAATTAGAGGCAATCTCTTTCAATAATATTTAAATTTTTTTTAATTTTATTCAATCTTTAACTATTACTAATTAAACTTTTAAATTTTAAATTTTTTGTTTTACTAATTTAATTTTGGATTTAATTTTCAAAACATTGTTAATTACACCAACATAAGCCTTCCATTACAAGGATAGGCCGATAATTGAGTTCTTCTACTTTAGAAACGCCCAAACCTTAGGGTCAAAGCTTCTCATTGACATTGAACATGCAAGATTATCTTAAACTAACTTATTGCAATCCTTGCAAGAGTGTTCTGTCCTAATAGTAATTAATTTCTTTAAAACAATAATTCTATCAATCTTAAAGGTATTATAAACATGAATGATATAAATAAATTCTATAGTTGTGTATATCAATGTTTTAAAAATTCGACCGAAAATTAAATTAATAAGACAAGAGATTTAAGGTATAAAAAATTCAACTAATATTAGACTCTGGTTAAAATTGAATTAAATTGAAGAATTTAAAATATTAATAAAAAAAATTGTCCTTAAATAAAAATAAAATTAATTAGTTTATAAAATTTTCAATTTTTAATAACAAAAATTATTAAACTAAATTAAACTGAAAAATTAGTCAGTTCAAAATTTTAATTATTAAACTAATCAAATTAGTTGATTTTTAAAACATTAGTACATAAATTTATAAGTGAAAAGCATCAAAGAATGGCAAAACAACGTGGGTTGGAGCAATCTCTTCTCGTTAAGATTTTTCAACCCTGTGTCATATAATTTTATCAATATATTCATGTAGATGAGATTTAATAGAACATAATATTAACTAGTTAACCGAAACACATTATATCTTCCCAAACAACTATCAACTTCTTCTTCTTCTTCTTAAGAGGCTTGTTTTAGGATAAGAATCACGACAAATCTATATCAGGATAATTATAAGCTTACTTCACCATTGATCTTGCGAGAATTTGACACGATCCACGGTTGAAATCATGATAAGGTTGAAGATAACAGGATTAGAAAGGTTCACAACACAAGAGGCTGCAATTGCAAGATAGAATGAGGCTGTTCTCGTTTTCGTGTACCACTTTATGCCCGAGACCATCCACTTGTTCATTAAACGGGAACAAGAGCAGAAAAATTGATTCCACAATTGCATGGAAAGGTGGTTCTTTCATCCAAAAATAAGTGTTTTATGCAACGACAGAGATACATAGGGTTTAGTGGGGTATTGAGCTTTTCAAAATTTAAAAAAATTAAATAACAGAATTATTTAAAAATTAGTGGTATATTAAATCCTCAAAAATTTAAAAAATTAAATATTTAAACACGTCTTCCTTAAATTTGTGACTCGGTCGTCAATTTTTTGACATCTATTATAAACAACAAGACGAGAGATAATTATCACATCCCAATTGTCAACTGCCGTCCCATGTCACGAAGCAGCCAAAGACAAAAACAAGTTTGGGAAAATCAATATAAAACTCAAAATTAGAGCTCGGAATATTGAAAAGTGAGATAAGTACAAACTAGGAAGTCTACCTTAACAAAATGTTAAATTGTATATATGTATTTATAATTAGGTTTTTAATAAGATAGATTAAAAAACTCCTTCAATTATAAAAATCTTGAATATAATGTTTTTTAATTCAATTTTTAATTTTTTAATTTGATTTATTTTAATAATTTTTATTATTAAAATCATCAATTTATTAACTAAGTGCTGATTTTTTGTAAATTAATTAATTTTTATTTAATATTTTTTAAATTAAACTTTAAATTATTCGATTATCAAAGACATTCTGTTTCAATAATATTTTAAAATTTTAAATTTTATTCAATTTTTAGTTAATTTTATAACAGTCTAATACTTTTAAATCTTAACTTTTGGTCTGATTTTTAAGACATTCATTATTTTTTGATTATATTAATACAATTCATCATTGTGGTAATAATTTGAAATTGTTAAAAATATATCTATAATTGAATTTTTTAATATAATAATTGTGTTTTATTCCGTTATCATAATTTATTGTGATTGTATTCGTTTCTTAATTATTATAATAATCTAAAATTATACTAAAATCACCAAATTCAAGTTCTAAACAGAATGATTACATAGGTTGGACCAACCCTAGAAGCTGAAAAGAAAAACAACCATGGCATCGTGTTAATGGGACCAAACCAAAGATACCAAATTCCAAACCCCAAGTTGCCGTTCATCATTATCCTTATGTTGGGTACAAATTATACTAACTAGGCAAACAAGAATCGACACATATCACTCTAAATTGGCAACTGTTTGAGGGCTTCTTTCTTGTGTTTTGGTGAGATCCCAAAGACAAAAACATGATTTTGTGTCGAAAAAGGTTCTCGTCTTTTAGGCAGAAAACGATGGATATGGTTAATGGAAGACAGTCAGACGCACACCATTGATTAGTTGACTTCAATAGTTTTTACAGATCAAGTTATCTTTTTTTTTTTTTTGATAAAAGGGGAAATTAGTACAAACTGCGGAACAAAATGGAGAAGACAAATTCTCGATTGATCCTCAAGGAGGATCTGGTGGCACCCAATGGATGTATTAGCTAGAAAGGTCACTCCGTCGGTCAAATGCTCAGCGTAATGCGCAAGCCAATCGGCACAGCGGTTGCTCTCACGATAAACAAGGCGATGAACAACAGTGTAATTCCTAGAGAGCAACAGATAAATACTCCGAACAATGGGATGGAGAGTCCTGGAGCGGCGGTCAGAGGAGGAGATGATGGAAGGGTACAAATTTCTCGGTTCAAATTGATCTACAATTCATAGTAAGTTTGGTAAAACTTACCGAATTTCGATTAATTTGATTTTATTAAGTTTTGGCTAGAATTCAATTTGATTGGTCAAAAATTGATGAGTTTAGTTTGATTTTATTAAGTTTTGGCCGAGTAATACTATTTCTATCGTTTTTGAGGAGCTTTTATAATGTAATAGAATGGAACGAGAAAGAAGACGAGGGTTTCATATTATATCTCATTACATTCTAAACATTAAAAATAAAAAACTTCTAATTTGGGAGATTTAAGATGGAATATAAAATGATAAACAACTTTACACTATATTACATTATAACTCCTTCATCCAAATAACATTTTACTATATTACATTATGAATCCTTCCATCAATCTCAAAAAATAATTTTTTAATATTATATCTATTTACGTTTCATTCCATTATAAACTTTACATTCAACCAAATATAGCTTAAAGACATTAATCTTACTATATGAGACAATAATGCGTAGTCGCAGAACTAGGAACAAGGTCTCATGTAATTTTTACAAAAACTTTGAAGATCCAACAATAATTTTCATTTACAATATTAGTTCAATTCAAAAACATAATGTTAAAACATTTTAATTTTAATTTTTTAATAAAATAACTTAATGTTAAGTTCTCGTTAATATGGCTTACATAACTATTCACGTTAAATTAATATTTTTATCACATGACTTTCATATATTGTATTTTGTAATGTATAATAATAATAATAATAATTTAATAAATTAAAAAATCAAAACCTAAAATAATCACGCATTCTTTATTTTTTTGCCATCGGTCTATTATCACAAAATTAATTAGTTTATAATTATAATTATATATAATTCAATATTAAAGAGACCTCGATATGTTAATGTTTCTGTATTAAAGAATCAAGCAGTGTGCATCTCATTGATGAGATTAACACTTCTCATCAATGAGATTAACAAGTGTTGATGAGATTAACAAGTGTTGACTTGTATAATTAATATAAAGTACACTTGTCTTTTTCATTACATCATTTAATTCCAAATCATGCCTTATATATTTATTGAAAACGAGAAAAAGTGAATATCTTAGCAAACTAACTTGCCGTAACAAACGTTCCACTTGAGAAAATAACTACTTTATGGCTTATTCTATTTAAAAATTAGAGTTTTAGACTCAAGAAAGTGAAAAATAAATACCAACATGTCAATTTATATATGGAAAAAGCACTTTGAAAATCATTTTTATATATAAGATTAATTGTGTTAATCTTGATTTTGAACATTTCATATGGAAGCTTGGAAGGTTGCCATTTTTGAAACTTGTAGTTTACCCTATAAATGGAGAAGTCGGGCAAGTTAGCCTTCTGAATATTCAACTTTGGTTCGGTTAATTTATGTTAAAGATGATTAAAAACTTTAATAATTAAAAGATTAAATAAGAAATAACGTCAAATTAATGATTAATTGTATTTTATTAAAAATGATTCTTATCATTTTTAATCAATGAAGACTTTATCTAATCAATGAAGTCATCAATGACTTTGAATTCAACATTCCATAGTTCCAAATGGAAGCTTGAAAAGGGCAACTGTTTTAATGTATGGAAGACTGATCAAGTCAATCCACAAACAGGTAGACTGAAAGACACATTATCATTCAAGATGGAGCTTTAGGTCAATAGAAATTAAGGGTTTTGAATTTGGAGGCAGTCTTTAAGAATGCTTGTCCCCCAAGCTTAAGGGAAATCATGTCATTTCGAAGTGCAAACTTTTTGACTCAGTCCTAACAAATTGCTTGCCCGTCTCTGTGATGTTGAGGTGTGTAAAAGTGTAGGAAACAAAGACAATGTCATAAACCAATAGTCAAAGTGCTTGCCCATCTCTGTGATGCTGAAATGTGTAGAAGTTTAGGAACCAAATCTAACTTTGGTATTTGACGATTGGTGTATGATCTTGTCTGTGTTATCTTTTCTCAAACAATGAATGAGAAATGCAAAACTCAACATTTCTAAAGAAGCAGGAATGACAATTGGTCAAATTTAGTTAGATTTTAAATTGATTTGAATAACTCGGATCCATCAAGGTTGGAAATTTTTGATTATGAAAGTTTTCTTCCTAAACTCAAGTTTATGTAATGTTAAATCTTGTTCGTTAATTTTGAGTCAAATTGGGTTGAATCTTTTTGTCAAGCTTATATAGATGGGTTGAAGGGGAATGAAAATTTCTAAAATAGACATTGTCTCCATTAGTGCTCCAAGACTTTCTGAAGAGAAAGTGACAGAAAAGACTGTAATGACAACTATGTTTGACAGGCAATATGTTTGTTCTTAAATGACTTTACTTAAGAGGACTGCATCCAACTTCAATTATGGTGTAGAAAGTATCAAAGTCTTCTTTTACATGCGCAAAGTGGAAGGAAATATCCTATGGGATCAACCCATTTTTCTTCACTAATTTGTATAATTGACTAAATTACTTCTTTCCATTTGGGTTGCTAATTTGGAGAAAGAAAGACTGAACTAGGGTTTGCATCAAGTTTTGGAAGTCTAGTGGATTCAGGCCATTGACAGAAGTAGGACAAAAGAGCAACAATTGACTAAGTTACGCGTTGTCGTCGAAGTGGACTCTTTAGAGGTGATTAACATTCTTTCTTCCTCCCAGATAGTTCTATCTGAGGATAATTTCTTAGTGGCAGTCCTTAAGAATGCTTGCCCCGAGTTTAATGGAAGACGTGTCATTTAGAAGTGCAAACTTTTTGACTCAGTCCTAACAAATTGCTTGCCCATCTCTGTGATGTTGAAGTGTGTAGAAGTTTAGGAAATACCATAAACCAATAGTCAAAGTGCTTGGCCATCTCTGCGATGCTGAAGTGT
>JANSVB020000180.1:899036-921862 GCA_025504935.2 Erythroxylum haughtii
TTTGGAAATTCAAGCATACACACACAAGGCATTTTGCCCATTACACAACAACTATAAATAAATTACCCACCTTATTTCGCTTGAAAATCCAAATTCAATGGAGCCTTTCCTCTTGCTCTTGAATAGGGTTTTCTTGATTTCCTAAAACAACCAATTTCTCCTTTTCAATTCCAATTCAATAAAACCCTAAAACTTCAAAAATCACAATCAATGAAATCAACATAAATCAAGCACAAATCCAACCTACCCATAGTCCATCTAGGTTAGAAAAACCAAAACCTAGCTTAGAAACCCAAAAATCAAATGGGTTCCCTCAATCTTCTTCTTCCAATCTAACACCCATTCTCTACACAAAACAATTTCTCTCTCTATTCTCTCTCTAACAAAGCAAGAAGAAGAAGATAAACTTACCTTGTTAAGCTTGATTTCTCCTTCTTTCTTCTTCCTTCTTGCACACTCTCACGAACTCTCTCTCTTCTCCTCTCTTCTTCCATGTTTTTTCTTCTTTCTTTTGCTTCTCACGAAATTCTCTCCTCTCTCCACGTTTTTCCCCCTCTTCTTCTTATTTCAAGACCACAATTTTCCTGCTCTTCCCTTTTTACCCTTCATTAAGCTTGTCTTTCCCATTTTGCCCTCCTTTGGTCTTTAAAACTAACATCTTATACTTCTAACTTCTTAACTAATGATCATGAAACAATTGAAGGAATTTGCTAACACTTCCTTCTAGAAAAATGTTCCTCATTGTCTAAAGTTTCTAATGACACCAAAATCATTCAATTTAGTTCAAAAATCTAACAGTTATGTCCCAAACATTTCCGAACTATCCTTATACTGAAACAATATTCCGTGCTCAACTTCCATCCAACAATTGAATTTCTTAAAGACTGAATTAGAACTCCATTTCATCAGATACTTTGTAGCCCTATTTCTCTAGTTTAATCCAAATCAAGAATCGTCTCATTTGGATAACTAGAGAAAATGTTATGGTGAAAACACCGAAGCATGATCAACGTAACACGTTCCAACTACATTTTCCAACTTTTAACTTCCAACATTTCACATACCATAGTTCTAACTTTCAAGAAAAGTTTAGTGTCCAACATGGGTAGAGGAATATACTAGGATGTTATAGTCCATGTACTTTAATAGAAAGAGTCCTTTGGATGAACACCTGTTGGTTTCAGTTTTGTCAAATACCATTTGACAATAAAAAAATTATGCAGTAACAAGTGTTCATGGCTTTTAATTATGTTGTAGGAAATTTTGGCACCGAACCATTCTAACCTAGTTAGTTCAGTCTAATAGTGGGTAACATAGAAGTCACTGTGCTAAACTACTATATATGCTCAAGGAAACCATAAATTTCACACAAAATGTTTTAATTAAGCTTGTATGGTTGACCCCGTGACCTAAACCACAAGTACTTTGGGTTAGTTGATTCATATTGAAGAAAGGTAAAGAACTCTTTGGTTAATTCTTGGTAAACATGATACTGAAAATCTATGAACGTTCCCCAATGAATTCTTTCTCCTAGGTTCTCAACCTTGTCTCTCAAACCTATTCTATCTAACATATCAAAGTCAAAGTATTTTGGCACTAAAATGTCTTTAAAACTAAGAGTGCAAAAATGGTTACCTTCTACTTCTGAGTGAATTGGAAAAGATTAGTTATATTATCCATGACTGGATAGTTCAACTTTTCCCTTAGGTGCACTTGACAATCTACTTAATGCGCAGCCCCATTAGGAATGAGAGTTGTGAAGAGTTGGAGATAATGAAAGATTTGAAGGTTGGTGGAGCGAGGTGAGAGGATTTGAGAGTCTTAGGTATAGAGAGAGAGTAAGAATGAAAAGTGTAAGAAACAATAGGTTAAATGTAAATATATATGTGAGGAAGAGTTAAACAAAAGTAAAAGTGGACAAATTTTTGTCAAAAAATGTGTCCCTATTTTGTCCCGCCATAGGCCACAGTTGTTCCCTGCAATATTTTTGAAAATCTTTGATCTTTCATTAGTTCGTCATTTCACCCCCTCAAGATCCTTCCATGACTTATTATTTGCAGTTATCACCTCATTGTGTTTACCTTCCCGATCATCCTATATCAAAATTGATCTCCCTTCTTCTAAGACATTTATTTGAAAACAATACACACAAACAATAGAATTCAAAACTACCTAATACTAAAGAGGAAATAACACGCAATAAAAACCATAGGTTGCCTCCTATGCAGTGCTTCTTTCTTGTTAGTAGCTCGATGCCTCTCTTTTTCTTAGTGTAACATTTCGTTGCCATACTAAGGGTTAGAATCCTAAAATAAGGTACATGAGAGACCAATGAGAGATTAAGAAAAATGCATCTCATTCTCATGTATAATGTTAGCATACATGAACGTGAATGAGAAATATGGTATATTCATGTCTTTTTTTTACATGGATGATGATTAATGATTAATGAATTGATGTAGAGATGTTTTACAGTTATAATGAACCCTTAATCAATGTAAAATGAAAGTGAAAATGAAGTTGATTATGTGTAGTAAGTTGATAATGAATGTGTATGTTATGTTGTTAGGGTTCATAATCAATCATGGACTATAATTTGTTTATGGATGATATTGAATTAAAATGGAGTTAGAATGATGGGAAAATGAGAAGAAATTGAATTAAAAATGATAGACAAGATTAAGGTAGTGAGTGTAGTAAGTAAAGAGATAGAATTTGGAAAATTGAAAGATTGTATTTATCGTGCTTTTGTGAAAGTTCACTACAGCCAACTCCTTGGATCACTGAGGCCAACTTGAAGGATTTCCTCTCTAGAAAAGTTCACCATGGCCAACTCTTAGGTTAACCATGGCAAACTAAAAGTAATTCCACTAGGAATTCGCTCTCTGGAAAAGTTCGTAACTTTTGGCTTCGTCGCTACAAACTTTCCTACATAGCTTAAATACGCTTCAGAATTTTAGGCATAACTTGCTTTGTAGTTATCCAAATGGAATGATTTTTTATTTGAGTAAACTATAGACATAGGTATACAAATTTTCTGAAGAAATAAAGTTTTAATTCAGTCTCTAGGAATTTCAAATATGGAGGGAAGTTGAGTACAGGACACTATTTCAGTATAAGAATAGTTAGACAATTTTTAAGGTTTAACTTTCACATCACTGAACCTAATTGAATGATTTTAGCGTCATTAGAAACTTAATACAATGGTAAACATTTTTCTAGAAGAAAGTATTATCAAATTATTTCATTTACCTGATCAGAATGATTATGAAAAATTGGCCTGAAGGTCTGGAATTTTGGAGGTAATATAGGAAAGAATGAGAATTTGGATATTGTATGATTGTATAATGTTAGAATAACATTAGTGAAAGAATTGTTGGTCTTAAAACATCAAAAACATGTGTATAATGGAAATGAAGAGGTTCATATGATTGTAATTGTGATTCAAAGGTGTTGAGTAATGAGTATCTAGTAAAAGTGAGTGAGAATTGATTATTATGAAGGCAAATAATCCTAAAGATGAGAATGTGCATATGATGTGAAATTTGAAAAGATACCTAGGATTTTCATTGAGCATGCATTGTAAATATTCCATTTACTCATTTTTGGATAAAGGAATACTTATAATTGTGCAATTATTAACGTGTGTCTTCAATGTGTGTATTGCATAATTTTGATGTACAGGATAAATGTCCACATTTAGACGTTTCCAGATCTTGGAAGCAATTGTCTTATTTCATTTTTTGTTCTAATTTCAATTTCTGCATTGAATGACTGTTGATATGATTATTATGCAATGTGAATATGATTGATGTGATTGTGTTGATTCCAAAAATTGAAGGTCTGAGACTTTTGATGTATGAATGAAATATTGAAGTGCTATTTGAATGTCAATTAGGTGGTATATGTCATTTCTTAATTTGATTGTTAAATTTTGGATCTAGTTCTAAGGAATATATGTGAAGATGTAAAGAATAAAAAGGTGATTCTCAACTTAAAAGTTGAATGGCGGGCTAAAGTCTGATGTCATGTGAAAGTAACTAATTGATCCATTGTGATTGATCCATTCCATTACATGAATGCGTGAAAGATAAAGGCTGCCGTGACCGGATTAGCCATTGAAAAAGAGCTTAAAGCTCAGATTATGAAAAAAAAGAACGTAAAGCTCACTATATAAAATGAGCACAGTATCTCCAACGGATATGAGATAGTTATTAATGAGTCCAGTATCCACAATGGATACGGGATAGTTATAGGTACTCGGTCCCAACAATAACAAATTAAAAGTTAGTCTCATAAGCATCACATATGCATTTGATGTGTATGATTTGAATAATTTGGCTGATTTTGTATGGCTCACTAAGATTGCAAAACTCACCAAAAAATTGCATTATTTTTTAGGCTTAGATGAGTTACCCCGTTAGGTAAACTGGAGTATAGCCACTGCATTCAAGTGAGAGATAGAAGTTAGGATCTATTTGCGTATGCATACATAGTTCATTGATATGTATCCAAATATGTAGTCAGAAGTATTATAACATGTGTATTTAAATATTTCTGTTTTATAATGACTAAGGAAATTAAGATGATATGTGAAATGATTATAACCCCTGTTATTGAAAAAAGTTTATTAATGTAGTAGGCTCGATTTGTTTTATTGATTTTCTGCATACAAGTGCATTGTTTTAAAAAGAAAAAAAATATAATGAGTTTGATTGTTTGGCTGCTCTAGCATGCCACACTTACGACGTACGCACTCGGATATCTCTTAGGATGCTGCGTACGTGTCTTGCGAGAGTAGGGTGCTACAATTTGGTATCAGAGCTTAGAATTAGTATCTTACATGGGAATTTTTCAAAATATGTGTCAAGTTACGTGCATTTTAGACATATCTTAGCGTGCAATGACATTTGATCCCTAGTCTAAGTCGCACTTACATGAGTCACACGCATGAGCAATTATTAAGAGTTTGAGATGATAAAATTAGCGAGAAAAATGATACTCTTTCATGATATGAGAAAATGAAATGGATAAATAGAAATAAGAAATAATTTATGGGTAAATATGACAGATAATGATTCAATGTATTTGTATTATGGATGTATTATTGAATATGATATCAATATTCTACTGTGGTGATATATCCCCAAATGTGATATAGATGTGAATGTATTGTTATGGATTGTTTGAGGAGAATAGGGATATAAGTAGAAATGATTAGATTAAAATGTACAAGTAGAATGTAATGAAAGAAAAATTTGTTATGATCTTAAAAAGATGTATTTTGAACCAAAGTGGTTGTTTGATTAATGTGACAAGAGTTACGATCCACCGTAAGAATATATTAGTGGAAATTAAGATCAGAATTTTATGATGATTATACATCAATAATTCTAAATTGATTAAGGATATACATATGGGAGATGGAATAAATGACAATAGGAAGATGAGATAGAAATAAGATAAAGAAAAAGATGATGAATCGAATGAGAAGAGTTAATACACCCAATATAGTAGTTGAATCATTATGACATACTGTAATATTAGAAAAGATAAATTCTAGAAAATTGGAGTAGAATTGATGTTAGTATGTGTGTTAATGTTAGAAGAAAGTGCAAGGCACAATAGTGGCCTAATAAAAATAGGTTTTTGTCACAATCGTGGCAGGGATACCCCCATCGTGGACGAGGATAAAGAGAGAAATATTGTCTAGGATCAATGGAGATCAAAGTATCATTTGTGTAAGATATAAATTGGTGAAATGTCAGAGATAAATCTTTGCACAAAATGGGATGACTTTGATGATACACATCTAAGAACATGCTACCCTAATCATGTTTACTACTTCATTGAGTTTTGGTAATTAAAACATTATGACCTTGTAAGAATGATAGAAATTGGTCTTCTTGAGGTATTAAGAATGGCTAATAATGCAAAGATGATAATAGTTGATTGACAAAGATTGCATGAATAGTATAGATAAATGTAGCATGAAATCTTCTTTGGAAGAACAATTTCACCGAATTAGGTTACATAGATCATATAGTTTATATTAAGAATGATCAATGAAAGAACAAATTAGAAACAAATATGTAATGAATCAAAAATGAATATTGGAGTCCCACTCCTAACAGAGACTGAAGTATAAGACGTAGAAAATACTACTTGAGAGTGTATGCAATTTGTTTGATGAAAAGTATCCAACTATATGTGATTGGATTATTGAATTTGAGGGGACATTATTAATAGGGTGAGGAGAATATAGGTCCACGTTATATTCTACGCAAATATGTGTCAAAGATAGAAATTAGATCCGATGAATGCGTTATCATCATAGAAAGTTAAGATTGCAAATAAATTGAAATGTGTGGAGAAACTAGTATGAATGAATAGACATTAAAACAAGTTAATGTGAAATTAGAGGAAATCGAGTGAATGGAAAAAAATTATTTCAGATAATAGGTCAATTGTGAGATATAAAATAACATGTAATAATATTATCTCTTTGAGGAAATTGTTGTTTATAGAATTCTGAGAACTAATCATGGGCACATTGAGTTAACAATACCCCGATAGTAACATAGTATTGAAGAATAAAATGCCTCAATTTTATTTGGATTAATTAGTGACTATGATCATGGATGATATATATAATGTGTTCAAAAAGTTGAGAAGAATATTTTGAATATTTGAGGCACTTCTAACATATTATGAACGTAGAAACAATTATATGCCAAGTTTAATAAGAGTGAATCTTAGCTTGATCAAATAAAATGTTTGGTCATATAGTATCTGAATGTGGCATATTAAGAGACCCAAAGAGAAAATAGAGGTAATGAGGAAGTGAGAAACTCTAAGGAATTTATAAAAGAACTGGAGTTTTCTAGAACACGTTGTATATTGGATACTACCAAAGACTATTAAGGAGTTTTTACTGATCTTAGCCATTTGACAAAAATGTCTTAGGAAAAACATGTAAATCTTATAGATTGATGAATGTAAAAAGAATCTTTGATGAGTTATAACACCGATGTAATTATATTGTTTGGTTTTGGAGATTATGTTGTATGTAATGAAGTTTCACATAAGAAATTAGGATGAAACCTAATGCAGCATAATAAAGTGATTTCTTATAAATAGAGATAGTTTAAGTCTCATGAACTGATTATTTGACACATAAATTGAAATTTGTTGCAATAGTAATTGTTTTGAGAGCTTGGAGACATTTTATGTACAGTGAAACATTTCGGATATATATATATATATATAAATAGGCAGATCACTAAAGTTTGAGGTAATTATAGAGTTTGAAAAAATTGAATACGAGATTGAGACAATGGATAGAAGTACTGAAGGATTATGATTGTACAAATGAGAACTAACCTAGTAAAGCTAATGTTGTCATCGGATGCATTGAACACGAAATCCAATACCAGTGTATTACAATTTAGATAGTGAGGTTGCCAAACCGAACGCAATCAAGGGCATAGAATGTCATGTTGAATTTAAGGCAAAATGAAGTATTATTAGCTACATTGAAATTTAAAATTAGTTTGTATGGAAAGATTAGAAAAGCCCAAATTGAGGATCCAAAATTGTGAATCTTAGTGGGGAATTGAAAATTAATATGAATTTTGAGTCAAAATAAGAAAAATGTTACTTTGTGATTGAAATAAGAAGAATGTGTACTCAATAAAGAGGATTGAGCAAAGAGATTATTAAAGAAAGCACTAAGAACAACTTGTGCTATACATCCTAATAGGAATAAGTTGAAACAACATTTAGCAGCTAAGAATGTAGAATCAAGTGACTGAATGTTTAAATTTCCAGTAATCTTAACTGTTGGAGATATGCTTAAAGCTTATATTTTGGAGTTCATAGGAACATAAGATTAATGTATAGTTCTATTTGACTTTAAGCATAGCAATCATTATCCTAGTGATATCATTGGAATACAGTATGAGGTGTTATATGGCAAAAGGAGTTGTTCGCCCTTACATTGAAATGAATGAGGCTTAAAATAGTTGAAGGCCAGAATTGATTGGAGAAGTTGTTGATAAGTGAAATTGATCGGTGTTAGAAATTAAGTGATTCAAGAAAGATAAATGAGTTTGTTGGATCAACACCAAAGGTATGAAATATAGTGAGATGGACATAAGAGTGGAATATAGTGAGATGGACATAAGAATGGATTATAGTGAGATGGACATATGAGTTAATTGTATTAACATTAAAGAGATGTGAATTATCAAGTAAAAGATGAAATGTCTCTAAGAGTATCACTTTTCCAAGGTGTGCTTAGATAGAGAAAAAGGTGTGCATAGGCTAGGAAAAAGGGGGAGCTAAACCAACATAAATTGGTCCATACAAAATTATTGTGAGAAAAAGACCATGGCTTATGAGTTAGTATTACCAATAAAAGATGTTCAGATTCACTCAGTATTACATGGATGTGTTTAGGAAATATCGTAACGATTTGATATATGTGTTATTGATAATGGAAATGAAATTTGTGAATAATTTGAGATATATTGAGGAATCAGTTAAGAAAGTGAATAACTAAATAAGTGATAGAAAAAATTATTTAAGTGATGAAGTTAAATAGGAAATGGAGGAGCACATGAAGAAGCATACCCCTGCCTCTTATAACAAACAGATAAGAATTTCGAGGAAGAAATTTATTACAGGGGAGAAAATGTGACATTCCGTTCCCATACTAAGGGTTAGAACCCTAAAATACAATACATGAGAGATCAATGAGAGATTAAGAAAAATGCATCTCATGCACATGCATAATGTTAGCATACATGCAGTGAATTTGAATTTTTACACACATTAAAATGACTGTATATTCATTCATTGACATTTTAGGTATAATTGATTATAAATGTGATTATATTAATAATTGGGGGTTTTAAGTGTTGAAAATTGATTTGGAGAGTACATTTAGTGATTTAGATTTTTTTGGTGAATTTTAGGATAATTTCTAAAAATTTGGGTAATTTTTGGACTAAAAAAGCCAAATGGCAGAACAATTGATGAATAGTAGTAATAGAAATAAGAGTCAAATGGCAGTGGAAATTTTTATGAATGACATTGGGATTTAATGACAAATGTCATTGAAAATTAGGAGAAAATTTGATTGAAAATTAGAGACAAAAATATTAGTAGATTAAAAGACCAAAAATGGGACCATAGGAAAGTGACAAGTGTCACTACCACTCATCCCTTACTATTATTTAACCTAAATTAAAGACCAATTTGTGGTCTTTTATTTTTCATTCACGACACCCATATGAAAGATCATCTTTCATATTAGTCTTTCATTTTTTCCCTACTACTTGTTTTCTTCTTCTCTTCTTCTCTCACTCATGATATTCTTCCATCCCAACCATTAACGTTGAACTTTACTAACACCCTTCATCTAGCCACTCCAAATAATTACTTGTAGTCAGTCCATTATCCTAAAATAATGAAGTTTTTGAAGTCTCATAGGGAGATTCTATCACACCACTTGATCAAGAACATAAAATCATTGTATAGCATATTCACATCACTGCAATAAGGTGCCCCCTTCCTTCTTATTGAATGCTTTTGATTGATGCTTTCTGATTCTTTTTAATTTCCTTTTTAGTGGGACGGATGCAATGTGTGTATGTTATGACCTTAGCGATAAAGTCAGTACATTGAAATCACCGGTCAAGCATCTTTGGTAACTTTAACAGTAGATCTTTGTACTCTTGATGCATCATGAAAATTTTGAAGCTTCATGGCTCCGGAACGTGCATATACGATAAAAACTGCTGCAGATACCTATTCGATTGCTTTAAAGACAAATTTACAAGCCTCAGCTTCCTTATTAATTAGCCAGTGTTCTTCATGCCCATCATCACTGTAAATTCATGCCAATTCAAGGGTTAGATGTGGACCTTAAGTGTACCTAACCCTCATGTCACTATAGACGTTATTTATATTTTCCCGATCTTTATCATCAGATCACTATTATCGACTATTACATTATTTGTCCCAATTCCATATTTAAAAAGATTGTGTTGCTCAATGAAGAAAGCAAAACGTTCTCTCGTTACGTGATAGCTGAATTAAAAAAACAGATAACAAAGGTATTGAGGCATTTTGAGAGGGCAAAGGTAGCAGTTCTAGAATCGACGCAAGCGGCAATAAATTGATACAACAAGAGCTATCTCACTCTAGAAATACAAGCACAAAGAATCAAGTTTGTCCTTGGCTTTGAGAACCAAGATGTTGAGGAGATCGTTATTTCCATTTAATTATTGTTCATTACTTGTAAACGTATGAAGACCCATCGTTATTTCCATTTAATTATTGTTCATTACTTGTAAACGTATGAAGACCCAGAAAGACAAAACTCGAGAATATGATCAGTGACAATAAAGAAATAACAAGAGTTTTAAGCATTGTCCTTAGTATACAAAAGGCTAAAAGAACGAAATGCATGTACATATACGTAGTTAAGCCATGAACTTTTATGTTACGGTAACTTGACTGCATGGCGCGAAGAAGACGATGAGAAGAACGTCGTCGTAAGCAACAAGCTAGGAGTAAACCAAAACGCAGCGCAGGAGCAATGGGCGTAACGGCCTCACGTGATGTTATCTAGAATATTCTAATAAGAATAGATTATATACCTGTTGTAACGGACAAGGAGATATGTTTTTTGAGTGAATGAAATCTTGAGTCTTTCTCTCTCCCCTCTCTCTGTCATTTTCTTTCTCTACGATTGGGTTGTGTAGCGCGAAGGTGAGTATCTTCTCACCCAACCGTACAAATTCGTAACATTCCAACTTGTAGATAATTGTTTCCATGATTATTATTAAACCTGTAAATCCAATTGATGAAAAGTAGTGAAAAGATAATGATTAATCATTTGGTAAGCCCCAGTCGGATATCTTATAATCACTTTATTTAATTCATGCAGTTAAGTAATAAGAAAAGACTATTTAAAATATCATGATATTCTAATTTTTCTTATGAAAAATGTATAATTACTATTTTTAAAGAATCTATTAAATATATCTTTTAAGTATACATAAATTACATAGATCAAATAAAGTATTTATCGAACTATTGACTAAGAACTAAGTAATAAGTTCCGCTGAAAAGACTAACAAAAAGTCTTTTATCATAAAAGGATCTTATTCTTTATATAAAGTTTTAGGAAATCTTAAAATTCATCAAATACAAACTTCCAAATGCTAATACAGGAGAATAACTAAACAATAAGTCAATAAACAAACAGTACTCCTTATTGGTGTGAAGACCATAATACAACGATTGATTGAAGTAGGTTTTAAGAGTTGATGGAATAAGTTCAAGGGCATTTAGAGGTGCCTTTGGAGTTCTTCATGTCTCTATAACAGGGACACTCTGACTTGTTCCTTAGTTGCAAGCTGGGAATGATCAATATCTATTCACCAACTTAAAGGGGAGTGTTGGTGATATTCTTCTACAGATACTATACAGTTGTATCTAGATTATATTGAGATATAGATAGGCTGTATATAGTTAATATAGAATAAATTTGTTTGGCGTTTTCCCAAATTTCTTTTGCAAATGTGGCTAAGACAAACTGCTCGTTGACTTCCAAATTCATTGAGTTGATCAACCAACTCATAACAAGGTTGTTTCGGCCATCCGAGTCTAGTATTTTGGGTCTGATGGGTCAGACGCAGCAGGTGGCGCTATGCTTAAGTATTTTTCTTTCCCTCTCCCTCTTATGAACATGAGCACCAAGTGAGACCATGGTAGGTAATTATTCCCATTCAGTCTATAACTGACTATGCTGGTTTAGGAGTTATCAGCACTGTTTTGGAGAGGAGATGGGTTCGATGCTAATGGAGTCACACCCGACGAGCCAGCGGTAGAGATCTCCTCTGACTCAACCTACTTGGCTCTAAACGACCCAAAAGAAATCATTCCCAAGTGTTCTGCTCAGGCTCTGATACCATGTACGAAAGTGGGAATAATTTTTCTATGTTATTGAATAGAAAATATACGGCCATATATAGCCTATTACAAGAGAAGTTTAAATCTAGAAAGTTATCCAGATATATCTAATCTAATCTGATCTGATCTAATTCTTTAATTTAAGGGATTTGAGCTTATTCTATATTTACTATATACAACCTATCTATATCTCAATATAATCTAGATACAACTGTATAGTATCTGTAGAAGAATATCACCAACAACAATTAAGGTCAAGTTTTTTTGACACTAAAGACTAAAAAAAGAGCTTGAAAGCTAAGATCATGTTTCAACCATAAAGTTGATGGAGAAGTGATCCAATAGCTATTTGCTCTGATAGCAAGTATAGAGTAAGGGACAGTTATTTTTCAGAGATATATAATGTGATATCACATGATGTGCAGTCCAATTATAAAAGACTCTCTCCTATTACTTATTTATTATTCAGTGTTTGCTTTTTCCTATTTGTTTGTTGTTTTATAATTTTTAGACTATTTTCTTTTTTCTATTTTATGTTTTGTTATAACAATCCAAGTCAATTCACACAGTCTTTAAAGCAACCAATGAGATACACATAATATACGTGCAAAATCATTATTAGAGTCATCATATTTGTTGATCATCGATGAACTGATTGGATTAACCAACCAAAATTATCCTTTTGTTAAACAGAAGAAAAAGCTTCAGTAACAGTCAGGCGATAGTAGAAAGTCATAGTAAATCTGTTAGCTACTTGTACTGAAAAACAAGCAAGCATAAGGAACCTTCTCCTAATCCAAAATTGCCACTACAAATATCCAACTTCAGCACAACCTAACACAACAGACTATAGTAGCTTGCCATGATATGACTCCTAGGAGGACTTAATTTTAACCAGATATGCTATATTCTTGAAAAACTTCATTCTTCACATACATTCATTGATTGACTCCCAAGGCCAATGTTTTAAAAGTAGCAGCTGTGCTTTAGCTCGATGAACTAACAAAATAACAGGCCATAAAAATGAAAACAAAATAACAGGCCATAAAAATGAAAACATTCTTCTAATTGCCATATTTGATCCTGAGCCACATGCAAAAAGACAGTACAAACCACTACAAAGTATAAAACACCTTGTGCAGGAAAAAGGGTATAAAGCACCTTGACGTTATCCTGTAGTAGCAGTTCCAGGCAGAAAAACTATATGGATGCTGAACAACAATAGATCGTACACAATCAAATCCATACTTGGGATCAGTGATTTTGTATGATATCTCTGTAGAAACATATACAAGATACTGTGCATCAGCAAAAATATAAAATTCCATAAATTATTGCTATGAAGGAAAATAATTTTAATTTCAGAAACATGCAATCAAAGTTGACTTTGGGAAGTGCAGACTATGACAGCCTTGAAGAATGACGATCATCTTAAAAGTTTGAAGATTACGGGTTACAAGGGACTGAAGTTCATCCAGCTTTTCAGCAGGCAATTTGTCATTTGCCAATCTTCGAGTGAGGCTAATAATCTCTAGGGCTTCCCAATACTTCCGCAAAGATTGCAATGCTTTGCATAACTACAAATAATATTAAAAAGTACTATTAGAAAGTGGGACTTAATGAAAGATAGTTCAATACCAATAGAAAGTTTGAAAGTTCTGTGTATGAAAAATGAAAAGAACACAAAAATGAGCGTTAAATGATTTTGTAGAAAGGGAAAAACTGTACTGTAGTTGTCAAGAATCCATTCATAAATCTTAAAACAGTTGGGTAAGACTTGGAAAATGGTCCAATTACTAAGTTAACACATTCCCCATAACGAGTGTGGATAGATCACAAATCGATCATACACAACAATATCATGATCTGAATTTGAAACCTCTTAAGTCATAAAAGCTCTAATACCATGTCAAGAAATAATTTAAGTAAAAAGCTAAAACTATTAGAACATGCCCAAGAAATTATTCAAATACACGGTTATAAATTTGTGTTTGTGAGACTGCACAGACATGCATTTTCATATACAATCTACTTAAACATATACAAGAAAAAGAAGCGAGAAAGAGTACATACATCTATAATAAGAACATGGTGCTCTTCATTCTCCAGAAAATTTGGCAGCGGAGGCAGTCTGATCACTTCTTGCTGGAAAATATCCCGAAAAGATAAACTGCTAGTCAGGCCTAATGCAATGGACTTTATCAGTTCCAACTCAAGAATTTAAAAACACTCGTTTAAACTTTACCCAACAGTCATCATCAGATTCATCGCTATGGAAGTCAATGCCAGCTGCTTTTGCTGCAGCTTTCTGTTCTTCCTTCTTTTGAAGCAACTTTCTTGCTCTGGCAGCTTTTGATCTATAAAGACCACACATGATAGGATTGGCTTTCCACCAATGTGAAGGATCAAATCTACTTGATACTAATTGGATTTTCAAAATGAAAAGATACAAACTCCTGTCTTGAAATATGATATGAACAGTAATATACTTTATCAAGTCTAATTTGCAAGTTTCCTTTTCTTCCAAAAATATGTCCGTATCGGTAAAAAGTATAACAGAATTTTGTATGCCGTCAGTTGTTTTTTCTTTCACCATAAACTAATGAATTGTGAAATACAATAAAAGCACAAATGCAGAAAAATTTGCTACTCACAAATCAGATCGAGAAGCCAATGGTCTCACTCCCCCAAATACATCTACACCTTCTCCAATATCAAGTATTTTGGTTCTTTTTCGGAGAATGCTCAATGTGAGCCTTTTCTTTACCTGATATCAGTCATGAATCAATCAGAACAAAAATCAAGATTAGGCAACTGCAATGGACAAATAAAACATATAGGTCTATCAAAACCTCCATGAAAAAACTATCAGGAATATGGGATCAGGATTTTTAAATAGCAAATGTTCATCACAGTGGCAACCAAATGGAATAAAATCAAAATTAGCATGTCAATTAGATCTTTTTCTTAAATTATATTATGATGACATTAAATCTCAGATTCCTTTTGGAAGTGAGCTAGTTAAACTGAGACTATTATATTTACTAAAAAATTAGAAAGTGAACATGTTATGGAAGCTCCAAACCATGGATTTCCTTTATCATTACCTTTGGTCGTATGGTTTTGACAAAAAGTGACTCGCGAACCAAGGGGAAGATGGTATTGACAAAGTCTTCAAGCATGCCTTTGGCTCGATATATATAACAAAGCTTCAATTTAATTTTTCCATCAAGCCACCATGGCTTCCGATTTTCACAACCGGAATCAACAGGGTCTGTATGTAGCACAATAGGAAGATATCTTCAGCACGTTTTACATGTATTTAAAATCAATTTCTGGGGGCAAAGTTTATCATAAGGTGTTACCCAAATTTTCTGGAGGAGACAGCAAAGAAATGGCTTCTTCTTCTTTAGCATCTTCAAGCATCATCGATGCCAATGTCAGTCTGGTACCAACACTATCTTCAAGTCCATCCAAAGCTGAAGGAAAGAGAAACAAGTTACAAAGATTTTCTTTTTAGATGCAAGGATCAAACCGTCTAAACTCAATATAGAAAGGAAGCTCTAGCTCCATTATATAGGAATACGAACAAACTATGCCAGCAAACTTAGTATGAAAGATTTTGCAATTAATCTTCAAAATGGCTTAGCACTAAACTAGGTGAAAATTGCTTCCTGTCCGTCATCAAACCAACTTTTCTTGAAAGATTCCTAGAATTAAAATCAGCAGAACTTTAATCAATTAACTTTGTTGGTGAATACCTCCTATACTTTGTAAAGATACATTTAAGTTGGGCAAGGTGTAACGAATATATCAACTAACATATAGCAAAATCCATTTCTAATGCCAGAGTAGCAAGGCCAAGAGGTAAAATCCATAAATATGCATTAGATTACAATAGGACCGTTGATTTGCAGTGTAGTCATTATTATTCTATAAAAATATAAGATTTTGCAAAAAAGGATCAGGTTTATGATTTTCTTGCAGCTTGAATCCTGAATTTCATCATATCAAGGGGCAGATTTTGGAAAAGAAAGAAATCCCCTTGCTGAATGAAACAATTTCACTTGATAGGACTGAAGACAGTAGGCAGAATGTGATGTTGAAACCCAAAAGCTGTGGAAAATTCAGCATTAAACACCATTGCAGAAACCACCCAACAAATTTCAGCTAACCACGAATTCTAACCCAGGATTACGGAAAAGTTGAATTGCCAGAGTAGGACAACATAGAGAAAGTAAGGAGGGTCTTTTGTATAGATTTTGCTAGAAGCCGAGATACTAATGAACGATGTTCGAAACTGCAAGGAACACTTTCAAGCTAACAGCACAGCAATAAGAGAAACTAGCAGAAGACTTCTTGTTTGGCTCATGGAACACATAGCGATAAAGAAAAAGTTTCAAGAACTAGGAAGTTGTGATAAGCAAATGGATGATAATATAGGATTTTTATTAGTATTTAGCAATAGCCTCGTAGGAAACTACACGCACCAAGGCTACCAGCCAACAATGGCCCCTCAAGCTTTCAGTTGAGACAGTACAAAGAGAAATGATACCCCTTCTGTACTACCCCATTCCCTTACATACTCTCCTCTCTCTCTCCTCTAACTAATTCTTGTCTAACCGTTAGCTGACTCATCATTCCCTGCCTTAGTGATTCTCCTGGAATATGTTACATGGGTTTGTGGCCCATGTTCGGTTCCTTCCCCCTCTTTCTCCTAGAGTAAGTCAATATGGGTTTATGACCCGTATAGCTATCATATAATTAGTTCAATTCATTCTTGGTTTTTCTCTAATCAGCTAAATGAACTGTTTAAGAGAATTAATTAACCAAAATCCAGGTTCAATCAGTAGAAAAGATAGATTTGTGGTTTTGTTCTAATTAGCTAAAGGAACTGTTTAAGAGCATGAATTAACTAAATCCAGCTTCAATCAGTAGAAAAGAGTACATTTCCTTTTAAGAATGCTTCTTTCTGATTGTTTTTCCTTTAGAATTTTAGTTGGCTTGAGAGAATATCGTAGGTTTATTGTCCATCTTCTTCAGCTGGAAGTTGAAGCTGTCTCGTTTTCAACTGCCAGCCATATTAGCATTTACGTCAATGCTAGCCTATAAAGACTAGAGATTAATTATTTTCAACTATATTGGTTGTTTATTTTCTCATACCTTACTTCTTTTCAGGACCAGAGGGGATTTCCCCCGGAACTGTTTGCTGTTAAAATGTATGCTTTAACACCTGAAGTGCCAAAGATGATCAGCAAGAACAGATCTAAGGTACAAGCAAACAGGCCTGGCATAATAAGATGATGAATTGTCAACTTTCCTGATGTTAGTACAAAAGGTGCTTCTTTTAACCTGACAACCATCTAAAGAATTCTTCCAGACTGCATTTTAATGAATGATTTTTGCCTTTATATTTCCTCTTTTCCCAGGGAAACGATTTTGATGATTGTAAAGTTCTGATTCTGGACTGTGCTTCATTCCTGCCATCCTAAACTCAGCAAACTGCCTTTCAAGAATACTATGACTAAGATAGAATAATTTAAATGTGATTTTAAATAGTACAGGGAGAAATTTTGATTGTACAATAGTTTTTCTGTCGTTTTGATTATTCTATACGTTGCTAGCTTGGCTGATATAAGAGCAAATTAAACATATGTGATTTATTTCTTTTATATTTTCTTATTTAGTCACCCTCTTACAATGTTTTCATTATTTAGATTAAGCTTTTTTTTTTCAATATGTTATGTTTTTCTGTTAGTAGTTTACCTATACCTAGTAGAAATTTTACTAGGGTTACTGTAGATTAGGAATTCCTCTTCATTTTAGAGCAATTTACCCCATTCTAGCCTAGTTCGTTAAAAACTAGTTATGCTAGCCCTTTCTCCAGTAAGTAGTATTAGAGTCTAGTGTGATGAAATTCCAGTAGAATCAGTTCCTGTGTCCATGGTTAGAGTGTTGTTTAGTGATGACTTTGAATGTGGGATTATGATTAGTTGATTTGAATGAATTTACTTGTCAGCAATTGTTAAATTTAATAAAGTGGAATTATTCCACACCCCATGATAAAAAAAATGAAGACTCAGTAATCTATCTTCTTATATGATTCACTTGAATTTGGTCAGTTCTTTTTCAATGGTATTGTTGCAGAAAGGGATTGGTTTGTTCGGATGAACATCTTGATTCTATATAGAATATCTTACAAATTTCTTTTCAGTTCTGTATATATGAG
This sequence comes from Erythroxylum haughtii, assembly GCA_025504935.2. Lineage (NCBI taxonomy): Eukaryota > Viridiplantae > Streptophyta > Magnoliopsida > Malpighiales > Erythroxylaceae > Erythroxylum > Erythroxylum haughtii. The sequence goes on from JANSVB020000180.1 coordinate 917,251, forward strand.
GAAGTTTGTATTGAGGATTTATTTTAAATCTTCTACGATTTTGTTTTTCCCCTTTGATTTGACTTTTGAGCTATTAGGAAAGTGATAGACTTGTACCACATTGGAGGAAATTCACTTGTTGAAAACTTTATGTTCTTCAACAGCCGTTTGCATCCTTATCAACCAAAACAATATGTTCTTCCAGGTCAGTACACACACAGATTGCACGAAAAGAAACTCTGATTCTTGACTGGTCATCTCTATCTCGACGGAACACGTTTGTGTGCTTTTCCTCCATGAGATCTGTGATTTTGAGTGGCTAAAACAAGCGAAGTCTGGTAGGCTTTCCTAATTATGTTACATAACTGATTCAAGTTTGGGTACTTGCTAGCTGATTGATCAGTGCACAGCAATCCCAGCCCCACCCCTTGTTTCGCTTGATCGAAAGCATTATCCGATATTCTCAGCCTTGTATCCATTACATCATTCAGATTTGCAGGGTAGTTCATTCTGATATACTCGATAAAACCAGCCTCACCTTTTGCAAACTCTTCATGTGGCCTTCTGTTAGCTATCATCTCTAGTAAAAGCACTCCTAACTTGTAAACCTCTGGAAGGACCAAGCACATTACATTAAGTGCATGTCAGCGTAATGGACACAAGCACAGTACTAGAGCGTTATGGACATAAACACAGTACTAGGTAACAGCGTGAAAGAATCAAACTAGTAAACAAATTATTTAACGTACTTTTGTTAATGCCAATTTGGGCTTCAATCTTAAATCTTGATATCTGGGGCTCTAGATCATCAGAGAGTAGGATGCTTCGTGTTCTGAGATCATATCCCACTTCAGGCCATTGTTCATTCAGGTAACACATGCCCTCCACAACTCCTTTAAGTACTTTCAACCTTCGATTCCATGGAGGAGCTGACGCTGACAACCACATCTCAACGTTCTGTCTCTCGGACCATTTTGTGACAATGGCTCTGAAGTTTCTGTCACTACACCAGCCTAGTACCTGAACTAGATTCTTGTGGTTTAACAGAGCAAGAACCTTGCAATCCTCAACAAATTTTTTGCAACTTTCCCTTGAAATGCTGTCGTGGTAGATTTCTATCCCGACTTCAGTACCGTCTCTCAGGTTTCCTCTGTACATATATACTCCATCGCCCTTCACCACTAAATCTCTCTTCGAAAACCCATCAGTTGCTGCTTTTAACATTGCTTTTGTAAACTTGTGTTTTTGCTGGAGTACCCTAGGTAGGTAATCGGGCCTTCGAAAACATAACCACCCAAAACAACCCACCATCAGAATCACAAAAATGGGAAATCCGACTAAGAGAAGTATAGCCTTCACCTTGTAAGTTCTGTGACTCACAAGGAGACCAGAATCAAGAAAACTTGAAGCGTTGAAACGTTTGAAAAACTGGGATTCTGACACTTCACTCTCTGAAAAATGGTTGTATGACAAATTGAGAGATGTGAGGTTAGTTAGAGGAGAGAAGCTATTTATTGGAAGATCACCTGTGAAGCTATTGAAGCTCAAATCAAGAGCGTGGATTTGTGCACAACGCAGCACATCAGACGGGAAACTGCCTTTTAAAGAGTTGTTTGCAAGATCAATCGATAGAATGCTCAAAGGGCAGTATTTCCAAAAGAAATCATACGACAGGTAAAGGGGTGCAATCTTGGGACGATTCCTAAGGTCTATCCTGGGGAACGACTCAACACAATTTGGGTTCTTTGATTCGTTGCAAAGGTGGCTTGCAACAATGGTGGACTTGAAGATCTCATTGAGTTCCATAGGGAAAGAGCTGCAGTATCTAAGAGAAGGGTTGTTAATACAGTTGATAGAGATAGTGGAGTTGAAATCTGGAGGGGGTTTTAAGTTCATGAGGTCCTCTATCACTGTTGCAGAAAGTGTTGTAGAAACCGACGTAAAAACTTGCGTGACCAAGAGGAGAAATCTCGCAGAAAGGGAAGCCATTGTCAAGTTCTTGGTGTGAAAACATTTGTCAAAACTGCACTGCCTGGAATTTGCAATAATGCATAGTTCCTGAAATATGGGAAGTGGGATAAACCACGTTCCCACGTTGCGGCAAAAGTTACAGTTACAACGAGTCTTGCAAGGCACATAGCGCTAGAACTGTCTACTCCATTCTGATTAATGCTACATGTCCCCAAGTTTTGGTAAAGAGGTTTTTAACGTCATAGACGTCTCATACCCAAATCCTATATTAAGAGCAAACAGAAGGCAATACAATACAACAACGTTATCACTTAGTTACTACATCAAAGTTTAAATTAGCTATAACCATGCCCACCTTCCTGAAAAATGATTTCGTTGGTCGGTTGGTTAGTGTAAGACATCTCTTTTTTATGTTTGTCTATCTTAAAATAGAGATGGTTCATAGGAGGATACTGCGATCTAAACAAAGCGGAAACAAGAACTGAACATAAGATCTTTCTCTGGATGGTTTCAAAGCATTCGGTTACCATTCCTCTCAACTTAGTGCATGCATTTTGTCATTAGTAACCTTGTTACGATCTTCCTATTAAATTTAGGGAAATTAGGATTAGAGTTGAATCTCATAATAAATTTTTTTGTTAAACAATTAACACAATCATTTATTTATTTTTCGGTTTTCCGTTGTTACATAATTACATGATGCAACAAGTCTTTTGATGTTACTTGATTTTGAACGTCGAGCATTGACACATAACAGCACATATGAAAGCAAAAGAAAGTAAATGGGCCTCTTGTAGATAAAAATTTTGCATGAAAGCGATCAGATTGAAGAAAATGACACCCAGAAACTATAACTATGTCTGTCTTTTACATCCCTGGATAAGAAGTTGAGATGAAAAGTTAAATGTCAAAAAGTACTTTGAAAAATGAATACATGAAAAAGAAATAAGCTTCTTTAATTGAAGGAACTTTAGTGATTATTAATGGTATTCGGTAACTGATCAATCTCCTCCTTGACTAAGGAATTTGATTTGATCTCATGAATTAACAGTCGTCACGGTTTGAACAAACTCTATAGGAATCAAACATTTCTCCAATGAATACAACATTTCTTGTATTGCTGGAGACGCAAGTAGCTGGACTTCGTTTTTAGGTACTATTGATTCCTTCTTTGCCTGCACTGGAATCATATCCTACATGTTAGTTCTGAATATCAATTGTAATGCTCTAAGAAAAAATTGGAGTATACATATGACATGGCCTAATGGCTAAAACAAAAGGAACTAGCTGCCAAGTACTGCAAATAGAGAAATAACCACCTGCAATGACTCCGTGACCTCTAGAATGTTGACTTGAGCTTGCAAGAATTTTACGTACATGGAAGCAGCCTGGAACATTTCAGCAGTGTTCATCTTATTTCCTCCAGGAATCAGCTTCTCGAGCTCTCTGTGTCTTCTTAGTCATCTTCCTTCTCCTCTCCCTTGCAGCAACGCTCCGTCCAGAGGCTCACTCCGTCTGGTTTCTGCACATATCTGATTAGTCTTTCCAATACTGAAAGCCCTTGACACGTATAAGTTTGGCCCTGGACAAGCTGAAGTCTCTGTCAAGAATTCTGGGATGGAATTTGTTAAAGAGTCTAATGGTGTATTCAACACTTTTTGAGGTAAAGAGGAGAAAAATAACAAGCAAAATTTTTTAATTATTAACTCTTTTGATTATTTTACAACAACTGATTATAACTCTTTTTATAAGCCTAAATATTAGATGAAAACTCTAGAAATTCGTAGAATAAATTAAAAAAACACAATTATAAAAAACATAATTAATTTTGACCATCCTTCGCTAAACACAACCATAATTTTTTATAAAGAAGTCCAAATGACTTGAAACATTCACTACCTGAAACTAGACTTAAAGAGCTTTAAATCCACAGGTTACATACCCAAAATGAACAACGTTTTTCCTTTCAAATTCTCTCTTAAATTAGTCTCAAATTCTGTTTACTTTAAACACTTTCAACTATTTGATCATATTTAGTTTAGATTTCCAACATCCCCCCTTAAACTTAATTATTTTCTTTCTTGCATCCTGAGCAACTTCTTGAATTTGTTGAAGAGTTCAATCTACAATTGTGAATATATTTTTCACTTGATCATGACTCACCACGTGAGTCATCTCCACATCACCATCCTTCACATGCTCCCATATGAAGTGAAAACGCACATCAATATGGTTGCTCCTTTCATGATGCACTAGGTTCTTTGCCAATTCAATCGTCAACTTGTTATCCACTAGATTTGTTTTGGCTTCTTTTGAGCAAAGTTCATCTCCTTTAGTAACTTACGTAATCATAAGGGGTGACATATGCATGAAGATGAGGTAATATATTCTATTTCACAGGTTGACAAAGTAACTATAGGTTGTTTCTTCGAAATCCATGTAAATGTAGTACTTCCCATGAAAAATGCAAAACTCGTATTGCTTTTTTTATCATCCATATCTCCACTCTAATCACTATCGGAATATCCAATAAGATCAAATTCATTAGTATGAGAGTAAAATAAGCCATGAGATAATGTACCTCTAATATAACGAAGAATTCATTTTATGGCTTTCAAATGCTTCATTTTTGGCTCCCTCATATACCGATTTCCCAAGCCAA
>JANSVB020000180.1:921962-937101 GCA_025504935.2 Erythroxylum haughtii
CATTTCACATTTTACATTCAACACATTATAATCATTCATATGTGACATATGGGGCGAGGGGAAGAGTGATTGTTTAAGTTCCAGGCAGAGGATGTTGGGTGTATGTTTTTTGTTGCAAGGTTGGGTCTAGTGTTTGATAGTAGATAATTGGTAGTAAAGGTGTATGGAGGTGTTTGATATTAAGGTTTGGGTCCTATTTTTGTATTGTTATTCTATTGTTGTGGTCTAGATTAGGTTGAGCGCTGTGTGAATTGGGAAATGATGGGTGATGTGATTTTCTTTCCTTCTTCTAGTTTGACAAAGGTTTCATGATCAAGAAGTTTGTCGTGAAGTTCTTCAAATGTCATTGATGTTTCTCTTGCTCGTATGACTGCATTGAGTTCTTTGCAATCATTACTCAGACACATTCACTGTGTGTGCAAAGACGGATGAAGAACGGGAATACATGGCGAAAGTCCTTTATGCTAATACAGTAGGAAGCTTGATGTATGCAATAGTATGTACGAGACCCGATATTTCACTGACAGTTAGTGTTATGAGCAGATATATGCATGATCTTGGCAAGGTTCATTGGCAAGCTGTGAAATGGATTCTATGGTATATTCAACGTACCGTAAATGTTGGCTTATTATTTGAGCGGGATAAATTATTTGGTCAATACATAGTTGGATCTTGTCATTTTGACTATGCAGATGATTTGGATAAACGAAGATCTACAACTGGCTACTTATTCACTTATACTACGACGTCAGTTAGTTGTAAGTCCACTTTACAGTCAACAGTGGCTTTGTCTACAACAGAGGTAGAGTTTATGAAAATTGCTGAGGCTGTGAAGGAGGCGATTTCGCTTCATGGATCCCTAAACGACTTAGGAGTTGGTTATAAACACCTTGTGGTGTATTGTGATAGTCAAAGTGTTATTCATTTAGCAAAGAACCAGTTTTTTCATGCAAGGACGAAGCATATTGACATTCGCTATCACTTTGCGCGGGAGATTCTTGAAGAAGAGGAGATACTTCTCCAAAAGATATGGACTACAGAGAATCCTGCAGATATGATGACCAAGGTGGTGGGAAAAGCTAAGTTTAAACATTGTTTAGACTTAGTCAACATCTTAATTTGTTTACTTATGTGTGTATAATTTTGTTCGACTTCCAAGCCAATTTATTTTCTTGTCTATTTTATTTTATGCCATTTGATTTTCTTTGTTTGTGTATTTATTAAATTCCCATCATTAATTCTTTTTATTTTATCTTTATTTTATTTTAGTTGTATATCTTATTTCATTTAAATTTCCCCAATTTTATTTTATTAAAAACAATAAGGAATTTAATATTAATAATTAATATAATAATAATAATAATAATTAATAATAAGAAGAATAATAAAATTAATAAGAATAATAAATTTAATAATAATAAGAAAATTTAATAATAATAAAGAAAATAATAATAATAATAATAAGGAATAATAATAATAATAATAATAATAATAATAATAATAATAGCGGTAGTAGTAGTAGCAGTAGTGGCAGTAGGAGTAGCAGCAGCAGCAGTAGTAGTAGTGGTGGTAGTAGTAGTAGTAGTGGTGGTGGTGGTGGTAGTAATAGTAATAATTGTTGTTATTGTTGTTGTTGTTGTTGTGGTAGTTGTAGTAGCAGTAGTAGTAAATATAATTATAGTTAATAGCTATAGATATTGACAGTAGGGAGAAAATAAGACAATAAGAGGTAAAAATGTGATCTGAAACTTCAATCATTAAACTGTATTGATATAGGTAGAATTGAGCAAAATGGTCTGCATAAAAGTTGAAGATCTTTCTCTTAACTTTTTAATGACATAAAGTTTGTAATTTTTGGACTTTGAAATAGAAAGTTACGATGAATCGAAGTGAGTGTGTGCGTTTGGAAAGTCGCGATCGTTCTACTATTTACTAAACGTCGCAATCGCGACGAAGCACGATTGCATTGAGTACGCTGTTCAATAAATGTCATGGTCGATCGCGACTTTCTCCTTTGTCTTTTTCCCTCACGCCCGTTACTCCTCACTCTCTCACCCGTAACTTTTGCATTTCCTCTCCCTTCTTTTAATTAGTTAATTCATAAGTATATTATTTGTTTTACTCCCCATTCTTGGCTTCTCTTAATATTATTTCTTTATTTCAAACAGTCCCACCATGAATTCTTTTCATTTTTTCTTTATTTTAATAATAATAATAATAATAATTTGTTACTATAACTAGAAAATTAATAATAATAAGAAATTTAATAATAATAATAAATAAATTTAATCAAAATAATAAAATTAATCATAATAAGTATATATACTCCAGTAGAAAATTAATAATAATAATAAGAATAATTAAATTAATAAGAATAATAAATTTAATAATAAGAAGAAGAAAATTAATAATAATAAGAAATTTAATAATAACAATAGAAATAAAATTAATTCATAAATTTATTAATAATAAATAATATAATAAAAATAATTAGTCTGGGACTTAGATAATATTTATCAATATAAAACAAAGGTCACGATGGTCATTCGTCGCGATCGCGATCTCGTATCTTTCTCATGGTCGTCAGAGGGAAAAGTCACCCTGTGACTTTTCACCCTCCATCTCTTCCTTTTAATTTCTAAATTCATAATTGCATATAGCTTTTCACTTTCGATATCTTCCTTTTAATTTGTAAATTCATAAGTGTATATTTGTGTCAAACCAAATGTAATTAATAAAACTAAAAACAATAAGGAAATAATAATAATAATAATAATAATAATAATAATAATAATAATAATAATAATAATAATAAACAGGAACAACGAAAATTAATAAATAATAATAAAAAGAAAGGAAGAAAACATACATACGAGGTCACGATCGTGCACTATGCTTAAGCACGTGGAATGTCGCGATCGTGGCTCAGCACGATCACGACTGCATATTCGTGGAAATTTATCTGCTAACATTTTCCAAATTTTCAAACTTTCAACATTTACATCTAACTCATCTTATACCTAGATTATCTTTTCCATTTTATTTCCTCATCATCCTCTACCCAATACAACTCAATAAATCACTCACAAACAAAGCATATTTTTCATCACGCACGACACATATATAAACAATGCATAACCAAGTCATCAAATCTCAATTTACTCCTCATTCTAGCTTAATTTAACCATACCCATGATATTTAAAGCATAACTTACTTGGTGTAGCTCCAAACTCTTCAAAATCTCACTCAACCCTAGCTCCCAAGCATCCCACGATCTTCATCTTCTAAAAGTGGTAGGGTTGGGTTCTTAAATAACAAAGTGAAGAAGACGATGATGATAGCAATGTGATGGTGGTAAATGGGGGCAAGAACAAGCTCCAACATTGGTGAGGTGAGATGAGAATTTCATAGATGAAGAAGATGAGTAGAGAAATTACAAGAGATCTTCAATTTCTACTCCAATTGCCTCCCAATTTTCAATGACACTTGTCAATAATTCCTTAAGCCATTTATCAAAATTTCCATGACCATTTGACAGTAAATTCTATTACCATTTATCATTTTGATTTGTCAATTAGCATTTTTCCTAGTCCAAAAATTTCCCTAAATTTTAAAAATTTTCCTAAAATTCTCCAAATTTTCTAAATCAACCATTTCACTTTCCAAATCAATTTTTTCAACACAAACAAACCAAAATTCTCATTAACAATCACATTTATAAACAATTATACCCGGAATTATTCATGAATACATGTACACTTATTTTCATATGCAGAAAAATTCACTATTCATGTATATATTTATGGCATATTATGCATGAGCATGGAGAAGCATTTCTAAGCTCTCATTAGTCACTCATATTTACTATTTTAACCTTCCCGCAAGTAACGGGATGTTACATAAAGATTTAACACAATTGTATTATGGAATACGACATCGATATTGTACACTGGTAATATATCCTCTAATGTGAAATAGATGTGAATACACTGTCATGGACTGATTAAGGAAAAAAGTGTTCTAAATATGAATAATGAGATTTAAAGTATACAAGCCAAGTTGAAAGAAAATAAAATTTTCTATGACCTGGAGAGGTTAAACTTGGACTTGAAATGAATGTCAGATAAATGTGATAAGAGTTATGATTTAGCATAAGAATATGTCTGTGATATTGAGATCAAAATTTCATGATGATTCTACATCTATAATTCTGAATGGATTGAGGATATACATATGGAAGATGAAATAAATGACAATAGGAAAATGAGATAGAAATGAGGAAAGAATAAAAGGGGAATCAAATAGACATAAATTACTTTTCATGAGATGAATGATATATGTAGTAAGGAGCAAGTTAGAAATGCTTACAAGATAGGATTTTATGTATGCATCAGATTAAGAAAAAGAAGATGAATCAAATGGGAAGAGTGAATGAAATCAATATGGTGGTTGAATTATTATGAAATGACGCAGCATTATAATAGGTAAATTTTGGAAAAAAAAATTGGAGTAGAATTGATGTTAATATATGTGTTAATTTAAGGAAGAAAGTGCAGGGCACGATGGTGGGCTGACAAAAATAGATTTCTATCATGACCATGGCAGGAATAAAGAGAGAAATGTTGTCTTGGATCAATTAAGATCAAAGTATCATTTGAGTAAGATATAAATTGGTGAATTGTTGGAAATAAATCTCAAGATAGAACGGGATAACCTTGATGATACACACCTAAGCATATGTGACAGTAATCATGTCTATTACATCATTGAGTTTTGATGAATAAAACAATATGACCGTGTAAGAAATGATAGAAATTGATCTTCATGAGAGACTAAGAATGGCTAATAAGCAATGATAAAAACAGTTTATTAATAAGGATTACAAGAACAGTTTTGATGATAGTAGCATGAAATCTTCTTTCGAAGAAGAATTTAACCGAATTGGCCTCAGTAAATTAGATGGTTTATTTTTAAGAATGATCAATGGAGGAACAAATCATAAACGAATAAGTAATGAATTAAAAGTGAATACTAAATTCATATTCCTAACTGAGACTTAAGCATAAGATATAGAATATGCTATTGAGAATGTATGCATTTTGTTTGATGTAAAGTATCCAACTATGCGATTAAATTTTTGAAATTGAGGTAAAACTCTTGTTAATGTAAGGAGAATTTACGCCCACATTATATTCTATGCAAATATGTACAGGAGATACAAATTAGATTTGATGAATGTGTTACCAACATAGGAAGTCAAAATTCCAAATAAATTGAAATGTGTGGAGAAGCCAATATGAATGAACAGACATAGAATAAGTAAATATGAAATCAGAGGAAATCGAATGAAGGAGAAAATCATTCAAGAAAAGAAGTCAATTGGAAAACTGAAATAACATGAGATAATATTAACTAATCGAGGAATTATTTACTTAAGGAATTGTGAGAACTAATCATAGGCATATTGAGTTTTGGCAATATCTGTTTGAGTTAATAAATGCCTCTGACAGTATTATGGTATTGAACAATAAAGTGTCCCATTTTTTGCTTGGTTCAATTAATGACTATGATCGTAGATGATATTTTGAGTGTATTCGAAAAGTGAAGAGAGTATTTGCCAAGTTCAATAAAAATGAATCTTAGCTTGATGAAATAAAATGTTGGGTCATACTGTATCTGAACATGGCATATTGGGAGACCCAAGGAACAAAGAGGTAATGAAGAAATGAGAAACTCCAAGGAATATATAAGAGATCCAGAGTTTTCTATAATTAGCTAAAAATTGGACACTACCAGAATTTGTTAAGGGGTTTTTACTGATCTTATCCCTTTGACAAAAATGTCTGAGGAAAAACGTGTAAATCGTATGGACTGATGAAAGTAAAAATAATATTGAGGAAATATAACACTGATGATAATAATACCATTTGGAATTGGAGATTATGTAGTACATAATGAAGTTTCACATCAGAGATTAGGATGAAATCCAATGCAACATAATAAAGTGATTTCATATATATGGAGATAGTTAAAGTCTCATTAATTAAATTATTCGGAATATGATTTAGAACTTGCTGCAATAGTAATTACTTTGAAAGCTTGGAGACATTATATGTACAGAAACATTTTGGATATATATGAATATACAAATCAGTAAATTTTGAGGTAATTATTGAGTTTGAAGGAATTGAATACGAGAACAAGATAATAGATAGAGTTACTTGAAAGATTTTGATTGTGTAAATGAGTATTTCCCAGTAAAGCTAGTGTTATAATTTGATACATTAAACAGAAACTTCAATAGCAGTGTAGCACAAATTTAGATATTGAGGTTACCAAATCTAGTGCAATAAAGAGCATAAAATGTTGACTTGAATTTAGGCAAATCAAAGTACTATTAGCTATTGAATTTAAGATCAATTTCACATTAAAAGATTAACAAAGCCTAAATTAAGGATTCAGAATTTATGAATCTTACTGAGAAATTGAAAATGAACAGGAATTTTGAGTTTAAATTAGAAAATGATACTTTGTGATTGAAATAAGAAGTATATGTACATGATAAAGATGATTGAGCAAAGAGATTATTAGAGAAATCACAAATAACAACCTATGCTATATATCCTAGTAGGAATACGTCAAAATAGTAATTAACAGCTAAGGATATAGAATCAAGTGACTGCAGGTATGAGTTGCCAACAGTTGAGATATGCTTAAGGCTTATATTTTGGAGTTTATAGGAACATAAGGTCAATGTATAGCTTTAATTGACTTTAAGCATAATAATCATTATCATAGTGATATCATTAGAATGTTGTATGAAGCGTTATATGACAGAAAGAATCATTCGCCCTTATATTGTGATGAATAAGGCCTAAAAACAGTTGAAGCCTAAAATTGAATGGAGATGTTATTGATATGTGAAATTGATTTGTAATAGGAGTTAAGTGATTCAAGAAAGATGAATAAGTTAGGTGGATCCACATCGAAGGTATGGAATATAATGAGATAGACATAAGAGTTAAGTGTATTAACACTAAAGAGATGTGAAATATCAAGAGAAAGATGAATTATTTCTGAGAGTATCACCTTGGCAAGGTGTTCTCAAGTTAGGAAAAAGAATAAACTAAGCTCGAATTGTATTAGTATATATAAAGTTAATGATAATAAGACCATTGACTTATGAGTTAGTATTATTAATAAAAGATGTTTCAGATTCACACAGTATTACATGAATATGTTTAGGAGATATCATTATGATCCGATATATCTATTATCGATACTTGAAGTGAAATTATGAGTAATCTAAAATAATTGAGGAAACAATTATGATAGTGTGGTATCTGAATAAGTAATTGAAGGATCAATTGATTCCATTGACTATAGTCAACTAGAAGAGATTATTCGAGTGATGAAGTTAAATGGGAAATAGAGGAGCATATGAGGAAATAACACTCCTGCCTTTTTATCACTCAGATAAGAATTTCGAGGACTAAATTTATTAAAAGGGTGAATGTAACATCCCGTTTCCATACTAAAGGATAGAACCCTAGATTTTTGTAATTGAGAAAATAACAATAAGAGATTAGAAAAGTGTATTTCATGCTTATGCATAATGTTAGCATACACACGTATAAATGTGATTTTTTCTCATTAAAATGAATCGTTCGCGCACTCATTTGATATTTTCTTGGTATAATTGATTATTTTAATGTGATTATAATGCTAATTATGGATTATGTTTCTTAAAAATTTAGTTGGAATATATAAGTAGTGAATTAGAATTTTTGGTGAAATTTGATATTTTTCTAAAATTAAGGGTATTTTGGACTTGGAAAAATGCCAAGTTGCAGAACAATTAGTGAATAGTGGTAGAAATAAATGTCAAATGGTAGTAGAAATTTTAATATGTGACATTAAGATTTAATGACTTATGTCATTGAAAATTTGGGGTTTAAAATTGGAGACAAAAGGACTAGTATATTAAAAGACCAAAAGTGGGACCATAGGAAAGTGATAAGCATCACTACCCTCATCACTTACTATTCTTTTACCCAATTAAAAATCATTCCATGGTCTTTAACTTACCCATTCACGACATATACTTCATTTCTCCGTTTTCTTCTTCTTTTTCTTCTTCTTTCTCCTCTTCACTCACAAAACTCACTTTTACCCTCACCATGCTAATTTTTGGTCCAACTCTTTCACCTTGTTTCTCCAAGATTTGTTCCCTTCTCCATTTTGTCAGTAAAGACCTAACCCTACAACCTTTTATTGATGATGTACGTGTAAGAGAAGGAAGATAGGGTTAAGAGAGATCTTGAAGAGTTTGAAAAATTTTGGAGCTTAATCAAGTAAGTTATGCTCTAATCTTCATGGGTAGTGTTTAATGAAGCATTTATGATGATAGGTAGATGTTAAATGACATAAAATGGTGCTTTGTGTATGATGAATGTGAGTGATGAAAAATTGATATAAATGTCTTACTCTTATATATGTATGATGGGTAATAATTAATATATTTTTATAAAGATGATGTTGAAGTAGAATAATCATCATAATGATGTTAAAATGAATGCAGAAAATTGATAATAAATATTTTCTATTTTTGGTTAATGATCTAATATAGATCATGAATTGGTTTGTGAATGATATTGAGTTGAAATGAGGTTGAGAATGAAGAGGAAGTGAAGTAGAAAAGATGATCTTGCTATAAGATGGGTTAGCTAGAAAATATTGGAAGATAGTTCTGGAAAATGCAGCAGTAACATGTTCACTAATTTTGCTTCTATAAAAGTTCGTCACGGCCAAATCCTTGGTTTTCTGTGACCAACTTGTAGGATTTCCTCTCAGGGAAGGTTCGTCGCGGCCAAGTTTTCTACACAACTTAAACATGCTTTAGTATTTTAGGCATAACTTGTTCTGTGGTTATCCAAGTGGTCTTGATTTAGATTAAACTAGAGATATGGGGCTAAATTTTCTTTAAGAACACAAATTTTAATTATGTCTCTTGAATTCCAGAATCTAACTTAAAGTTGAGCACAGATTAGTATTTCAGTTTAAGAACAGTCCAAATTATATGGAGTATAACTTTTGGAGTATTGAACCAAATTGAATGATCTTGATTTCATTAGGAACTTAAGACAATGAGGAACATTTTGAGAAGAAAGTGTTGCTAGATTACTTCATTTCCCTTGTCATAATGTTCATGAAAAATAAACCTGAAGATTTGGAATTTTGGAGCTGTTATAAGAAAAATTGAGAGTTTGGATAATGTTTGATCTTATAATGTTAGAATAACATTAATGAGTGAATTGTTGATAATAAAGTACCAAAGGCAAGGGTATAATGAAATGAAGATGTTTTTATGATTGTAGTTATGATTCAAAGGAGATGAGTAATGAGTATCCAGTAAAAGTGACTGAGAATTGGATATTATGAAATCAAATAATGCTAAAAATAAGAATGTGCATAAGATGTGAAATTTGATAATATACCCAGGATTGTCATTGAGCATGCATTATACATTACACATATATATATGTGTAAAACTGAATGTTTATGTGATTGTATTGTGTAATTAATAATATGCATGCAATGTGCATGTTGCCCAATTTTGGTATGCAGGATAAACGTTCACGTTCGTACATTTCCAAATCATGGAAGCTAATGCTAATATGGAACATATTGTGAGTCGACCTAGATGATCTTACTTTTTTTATTGTTTCGTTTATGTATTATTGATTAAATGATTACGAAATGTGATTGTTCTGATTCCAGACATTGAATGCTCGAGGAGTTTGATAAATCCATGAATAATAATAATAATAATAGAAGTTCTCATTGAATGTGAATTAGAAGAAATAAGTGATACTCAACTTAAATGTTGAATGCCAGACCAAGTTCTGAAGAAAAGTGTGAATGTGTTTATGAATGAAATATGTATATTCTCAACGTAAATTTTTAATGCCAAACTAAAGTATGATGACAATTGTAAAGAAGTCACTGTTTGATTATATGTGACTGATGCATTTTATTTCATGAATGCATGAAAGATAAAGGTAGTTGTAATCGGAATCGCCAGTGAAAAAAAACTTCAAACTCATAATGTAAAAAGAGCCTTAGGCTTAGTTTTGAATGTACTCGGTATCCACTAAGGGATATGGGACATTATCTGATATAGCTTGATATCCACTAAAGGATATGAGCTAGTAAATAAGCATTCGATCACAACAAAATAATAAATGAAAGTGAGTCACATGTGCATTGCGTGTTCATTTAATTTGTATGTTCGAATGATTGCAATATCCTGTTAACTTGTAATTGAATGAGAATGTGAATGTTGTGGACAAAGTGATTGTGATTATATGAACTATATATGTATGTGAGAGCCAAATGATTGAGTGAGACATCGAGGATGGTCACTCACCGAGTTTACAAAACTCACCCAGATTTTGCAATATTTTTCAGGCTCAGAAGAGTTACCCCATTAGGCTAACGGGAGTATAACCACTGCATTCAAGTAAGAGATAGAGGTTGGGATCAGTTTACGTTTATGTTTCCATTTGTATTTCTTTATTTTTGTTTATAATAACTTTCCAAAGGGGAAATGTTTGTAAATGATTTTATAATGTAATAACAATAATGAATTTAAGTGTTTTGTATCTGTAATGGGCCCTAGTGACTAATGAAATTTGGATGATTTGTAAAATGATTGTAACCCTTATAAATTGAAAAAGTTTATTAATAAAGTGGGACCAATTGAATATTGATTTCCACATATGCTTATGCTATTTTTGAAAATGCTGTACTGAGTTTTAAGTGATTGACTGTTCTAGTATGCTACTCTCGCAGGCCAAGTTCTCAAATATCACTAAGGATGTCAAATATAAGTCTTACGAGAGTGGGGTGCTACAGTGCACCTTGATATATTTTTTTGGATAAATAAAGCATGGTCATAGGAGCTAGACCTAAAGCCAAGACGGTTTATGGTGGAGTTGAATTTAGCAAACCATGCTCGAGGGCTTAGTTAAGACCATACAAGGCTTTGTAAAGATAAGAAAACTTTGTTAGGCAAATAAACATACCCATATGGAGGTTGTATATATACTTCTTTATAAAGATCGCCTTCAGAAAAGGCATTCTTGGCATTAATCTAGAATAATTTCTGATGCTTGCTTGCTGCTACAACAATAAGACTAGAGACCGAAGTTAGCTGAGCAATTTGAGCAAAGGTCTCCTCATAGTCAATTATATATTCTTGATTAAACCCTTTTGTAACCAATCATGCTTTATATCTTTCTACTGTTGCATCATCTTGAATCTCTATTTTGTAGCCCATTTACATTTAATAACATACTTATTTGAAGTTAGGTCAATTAAGTCCCAAAGTGTTGGTGTTGAAGAGAGACTGTAATTCTTCTATCATTGCTTATTGCCTTAAGGAGTTAAATCTAGCCTCACGATAGGTGTGAGGCTTATATAGATAGATAATAGTGGAATAAACATGAAAGTCTTTAAGATGAATAGATTTTTGACTTACTTGAGAGGATTGACGGAACGGTTGTGGAGACTCTGTTGAAAGAGGAAGATACTAGAGTAACTACTTCACAGCTTTCTGATGATCAATATTTGGAGAATGCATAAATTGGTAGAGCTTATTGACTATAAAATGAATGTTAAGATATGTCAATGTGATGTATTGTAATGCTCCAATTATTTCATGATAAAGTGCACCATCTTCAAATGTTAGGGTAGAAAACTTGCTCAGTATTGGGGTAGATTCCATTGGTGTTTCACATGCTTTACAATATGCCATGTTAAGCTAAAATAAGAGATCTTATATGTACTTTTGTTAATCAATAAATAGTCCTACAAAGTGCGAGTGACCTCCAGGCTAAAGAAATAGTGAATATCTTCAAGATCATGAACAAGGAGTTTAACTTTTATTTGATTGAAGAATTAAACGAGTTTGGTAGGATTATTCCTTATAAAAATAATATCATCAACATATATAATAACTTAAGCACAAGTGCTATCAAAGTTATAAATAAAGAGAGAGTGATCTCCTTATGTGGACTTGAACCTAAGTTACAAAAGGAAGTCTATTAGTTTATGGTACCAAGCCCTTAGAGCTTATTTAAGTTCGTATAATGATTTATGAAGTTTGCAAACATGGTAAATAAATGAAGGATCAATAAACCCTTTAGACTGCTCCATGTAAATGGTTTCTTGTAAGTCACCATGAAGGAAGGCGTTTGAGAATCAACTTATTAAACTGGCTAGGAATTCATGGTGGCAATGGAAAAAATAACCCAAATAGTAGTCATCCTTACAAGCATCTTCTTGGTTATAGCCATTTGCCACAAGTCTTAATTATACCATAGTTTTCCATTTAATTTTATATAACCACTTATTATCAAAAACATTGTAGTTTAAAGGTCGTGGTATGAGACTCCAAAGGTGATTATGAAGTAATGCTGAAAATTTTGAGTTTAGAGTATCCATCCACTGTTTGTGGTTTTTAGCTTGATGAAAGGTAAGAGGTTCAACAGAGGTGTAGTCTCTGACACATAATTTGGTGATAAATGTTTATTTAACTATAATTATTCACCTATATTTAATTTGTTTTACTTGTTATTTAATAGTTTTACAGTATTTTGGGTACTTAATTTGCTTCAAGTGTGTTTATAGGTGATAATTGTCTTCATGGACCAAAAGGAGAAGAATTTAGATAAAATCATGTCGTGGAATGAAATGTTGAAGCAACTTGGACCTACAAGGCCGTGTACAGTGACGGTGTAAGTCTCTATAAACATGTGGAGATTTAAAGAAAATTGTTTTTAGTCGAGTGAAGTTACACGCCCATTTATATTGATATACATGATCATTTATGTTGCTTGTGTAAGTATCTTTTCCCATATAAAATCGCAAATTTAGGTGTTTATGGAGATACATGGTCACCTACACGCCAATGTAGTTGATCATGTATATCTCGGAAAACTTTTTATTTACTACAAAAGGATTGGAACGGAGGTAAAACAAGAGGAGGCGAGTTTAGAAGTAATTTTTTATTCATAAGGAATATAAGGAGGTGACAGTTTTGATCAAATGATGAGAAAAACGTGAAGAATACATTAAAGTATCCAATAAATAACAACATCCAATCCAACTTGTAAAAAGATCCATTAGAAGAAAAAAGGAGATTTAGAATTAAGATGTTTTGTTTTTTATTAGCACTTCTGCATATTTATCTTTGGTTTTGTTTTCTGTTATTATGAATTAAATTTTTTTAGTGCCTAAGTGTGATGAACTATAATTTGTGATAGCAACATGATTTGATATTTTATTTAATACAATTTTATTGATTAAGTTATTAAGATATAATTATGTGTTTTATTCTTATTTTGATATATACAATATATTAGCTCATAATTTGATTTCATATGATTGAGATTGATCTACTATAATTGGAAGGAGTTGTGTGTAAACCCAGAGATAGGGTGCCATAAATCCTCCGGATTGGGATAAAACCTAGTAATGAAATTCATAAATCGATAATGTAATTCTAAGGGTTTTAACTAGAAAGATTTATATTAATTTACTGATGGATTAGATGTTAACAATCTTGAGAAAGATATTAACATAAGATAGGAATTTTCATAATCCAATGATGAATAATATAATTGTACTATAAAAGGTTAGTATTTAAAGATTTTTTGGGGAATTTGTTAAGCAATTTTTAATTATATAAAACCCTCAATGTTTCATAACATATAGAACGTAAGCGTAGTAGTTGAGGTGTTGGTCCCACCAGGAATTAGCTAAACTAATTGAATCCTAACTTTATCTAAGGACTAGAAATGTGATAAAAATGAAAATAAAACTAAACAGAAATTTTAAGCAATTGAATATGGATTGATTGAAATTGAAATTCTGAAATTAAAATAAGTAGATCAACATAGAACACAAATCACTTATCAATTGAGATATCGCAACAAATAAGATCAAACAATTTTAAGAAGATGGGATTTGTTATATCGTCATTTTCCTATCCTATTCACCTTTGATATTGCTAGCATTGGTCCTAGAATTTTAAAGGGTTTATTATTCTTTCTCAATACCTAATCATTAAACCCTACATAATAACCCTAGGTGAATCTAAAATTTTGATTTTACAATTTCTCAATTAACAAAATCAGCCCACGTCTCCAATAAGCTCTTAAGCAATCTAATAGACAATCGTGTCCTCACATAAGATCTCTGTTCATATAATTACTGATTTGATATTTATATGATCAATTGGGTTATTAATTCTCCTTACCCTGCCCAATCATGTTACTATCGATTCACTCTCTCGAATTGTAATCGAAGTATGTAAAAAAATCATAAACACCACATCACCCAAATAATTTCATTAACATGAAAAACAAATAGGTCACAAAATGATTCAAGAATCAATTTGAAAATGAAGTTAGAACATCCTTAACAATATATTCAACATCCTCATGTCCAAAGCTTACATTAGATGAAGTAAATAATAAGAGGAATGTAGAAATAACTTGGAATGGATGGCTTGAGTGGCTGGATAACAGCTCCTCTTCTCTACTTCTTCTCTCTTCCTTGTCTTCTTTCCCAAAGTGGAAAAAATGGAGTCCCTCCTAATTAGGGTCAGTTTATGATCTTATATAGTTCTTAGGCCATTTAGGGTAAAAATTAAGTTTTACCCTAGCCAAAAAGTCCAAAGAGACCCTCAAAAGATGAGAATAGGAGGAAATCACTGTGTTTGGCGAGTGCCTGCCACGATCATGACAAGGGTGTCACGATCGTGACCTTAGGATGATATCTTTTGTTACAACCATGATAGGGTTGTGATGATTGTGACATTGTGATAGGACCAAATTTATACTATAAATTGGCCCTAATTTCTTAAGTGATTATGCACTTGTTGACTCCTAATTCATGATTTTTGTGTTTAAATTGGTTCCTCACATTGAGTTTTGATAAATTGCACATTGTCAGTATTTTGTTGTCATTTGTCATTAATTCTGCATAATTTTATTGGGACAATTGATACTGCAAATGGGTTATATTTTGTAGGACCAAAGGAGTCAACATTCAAGAAGTCAACACGCCGTG
>JANSVB020000180.1:1086737-1101391 GCA_025504935.2 Erythroxylum haughtii
TACACATAAAACACATTATGAACAACTTGGACTAATAATGTGGTCTTGCATGATTGTATATACTTATTGCACGTAATCTATTGTTTTTGTGTAGTGAATGAAGAGTCTCTTAGGGTAGAACAAGATAGATTTAATTAATAGGTTTTTGTGATAACAACTTTATGATGGTATTATTCTTATTCAACTAGGAAAATCTCTTATGAAAATCCCTCTAAATGACCTTAAAAGTTTATAAACTTGTCTCATTTTATAGAAAAACAATTTTTTCTACACAATCATTTAACCTTTTAGGAATTATCAACAATTGAGACACATTCCTCATGCTAAAATTATTCCTCCTAACCTTGCATTATTGCATGAATTTGTTGAAACTAAGTGTATTGATATTATACATTTCCTAAACTCAATAATGGAGTTAAATAGTGTTGTCAACTCTTGTTGCCTTGTAACTGTTACATGCAATATAGTTCCGCTAAAACTAAGCATAATGATTCTGAAACTAGGTAGCAGAGTTAATTAGTGTAGTCAACTAGATTTGCTTTACCATATAGCATGTGTCATTCACCTACTTGTTTGGTAATGTCACTTGAAGTTATTCTTTAAAATTCTAGAAGCAAGAGAGTGGCTAAATGAGATTCCTCAACCTAAGTTGCTCTATGACTTAACTTTTGTACAGATTACAACTCCTTCACCTTAGAATAAAACTTCATCGTTGGCATCCATTTATTCTTTTGCTTTGTTGCATACACTATCAGCAGTTTTTACTGTTACATTTTACAGTTATTGTTGCTTTTTTTTGTTAGAAGGTAATAAGCTTTTATAAATGAAACAATCAGTAATAAGGATAAATTCCTAAAAACCTAATTGGACATCCCAATTCAGACAAGATCAAAAGCTAGAGTAAAAATACCGCTGGCCATAAGACAACTAAACAACCAGTGAGCTGGGACAAGGGTTCTACTAAAATGATTTTACCCATACATCTATGATTTTACCAAAATAAACAAGCAAAAGTAACCTGCAATTCAGAAAATGTTTTTGTTGTTATAACAGTACATAGGTACAAACTAACTCCTCTAATTTATAACCAAACAACAAACTTTTAGTTCTAATGATTATATCAACTTGATTAACATTTAGACAAGTTAGAAATGAACTAAATTAGTTAGAGAATACATGAAAAATAGTTGAGGAACTTTTTCTGTCCAAGTGAGCATCCAAATCATGAATAAGCTGAAGTTTTCACAATATTGCTAGAACTTTGGTTTAGTTTAAGTTGCAGTCCTCATTTTTTAGTGTATAATGCTTCAATAAGTCAGGACTAGAATAAATTAACTTGTTAAATCTTGATATGAAATGATCTACTTGAATTGTTCTAATTCCCTGTAGCAATAACTCCAAACATATATATACTGTTCCATTATAGCATTATTGTTATAATGCTTCATTTTTTCAAGTTCATCTTCATACTTGTTTCATTTGTGCATAGTCTTCATCTTCAACAAATATATGCAACAATCAGGTTATCATTACAAATGACAACAAAGTATGAACTGCAATACACAGAGCGTTCAACTGAGAAATTCCAATTGAATTAAACATGGAGCAAAGGTAGACACCTGAATGGATGGAGCAAATTTCCAATTCCTTTGATAATCCTTGGGTTCTTAAAAACGTATAAACAATACTTCTGATCCTTACACTTCTACTAAATTTAGACTCTTCATATGAAATCAAACTCCATACAAAAGATCTGAAGTATCAAAAGTATTGGGAGGGAAAACATCCGTCTTCCTCATACCACATATATGACGAAATATGCCGGAGAAGACGAGGACAATGGCCAGAGACGCAGTAGCTCGAGGGAGAATATGCAGACAATGGACAACGAACTAGATCTGGAGGAGGAAGACTGAAGGAAACAGTGCACAGGTGGGGGGATGTTTTCACAAAAGTGTTATAAATCTGTGACGTTGTCATAAAACGTAACAAAAAATTCAAACTTTTCGTGACGTTTTTTAAATGTCACGAAAAGTCCTCACAATCTGCAACGTTTTATCAATGAAATGTTGCAGATTGTGTGTATTTCTTATAGTGTCAGTGACTTGATTTGAAAGTTTTGAGATTTGATTTGTTGGTTCCATTAACTAATAAGGATATATATATTAATTGTCTTGCAAAATTATAACATTGAATATTATTTAAAATAATAAAAAGAATGGTCCGCATATATTCTACCTTAGTGCTTGCTTGGATGGACTTTTAGAAGGCTAATAAGCACTTTTCTTCACCACAAAAGTCTTTTTCAAGAAAAATAAGTGATTGACTGTAAAATAAAAACACTTCTTTAATATATATGACTTTTTTGGCAGCCAAAATACAACTTTTTTTGCAGCCAAAATATAACTTTTTAAGAAGATTAAATTTGGAGCTTCTAAAAAAAGAGTATCAAATATACAACTTTTTAACATCTCTTTATTCTTGAAAAGGATTGAAAACCTCCAATAAGCTCCAAATTTATAGCTTTTTAATATCGCTTTATTCCTGAAAAGGATAGCAATCTTCTATATAAACCTTAATCAAACTTAAACTCTGGCGAAGTAGATGATAGAATTGAATTGCTGTACAAAAGAAGTTAGAAGAAGAAACATTCTTAGATTATGGGTTATTGCTAGAGTTGCACTTGCGTCTCCTGGAAGTTAAACACAGCAAAAACCAAACCACTAGGTTCATCATCAAATCTAGCACCGATTTCATCCTTAGTACGACCACCCGGTCAACCTTCGCCACCCAGTCCTATCCCTGACTTTGACACCACCCTTAGCCTTATCGGATTTCTCAATGACGGTACATTAAATTCTTTGTTTCTGTAACTTTCAATTATCATGCACACGTACACTTGCTTTCATTTACTGCTCAACCGTACGATCACTGATTCTCTAGATATATCCAACAAGTATAGTTGGCTCAATATAATGATCGTACTGTAGTTTGAACCTTCTGTGGGAATACTGGAACAAAAACCTCATTTGTCACGATCGTGCACTCCCCTTTTATTCAAACTTCCTCCTGGATATTCTCAGAACAAACCTTCTGGTCAACCTTTCATGATCATTTTGACAAGGAAAATGAAGGACTTAGGCAAAACATTCTTCTAAATAATTTTTCATTTATGTCTTAAGTGTCTGATGCCACTATTTTCATGCATTATTCTACAAGTTATACTTAAAATACTATAGACTGTTCCCAAACCACGATAGAATCCAAAAGCTCAAATTCAGGCCAAATTTTGAAATTCTTAAAGACAGAATTCAATTTTGATTTCTTCATGAAAAATGTCCCTAGTTTAATATAAACTTAAAAATCATCTCATTTGGACGTCTAAATATTAAGATATGACTAAAACACAGATGCATGTTTAGTGAAAATATTGCATCTGTATATTTTCTAGCACCCTTTATCATCATTTTCATCTTATACAAACACTCCACATCTTTCTATCATCTAATCCTTCTTATATCATGATATCACATTGCTCTATGTTTTCCTTAACTTAAAACTCATTTTAATTCATCTAAAAAACACTCAAGAAATTCACGTATATCAATAGTAAAAACACATATTTGTATAACACCAAAACAAAGCATACACCTTTCACTTCTTCAAAAATTTTCTGCACTATTTTCATACACATTTTCATTGATCTTTCAAACTCAAAAATCATTTTCACACTATCCTATGAAATATTGATCATCAAAACATACAAACAAGATATCAAAAATTTTCACATCTTATACCTACGATGTTCATGAAAAATATGATCATTTTTCTCATGATCATGTAATGACAAATAATTCACCAAATTTGATCCATAATCATACTACTCATAAGGATTAACATGTACTTACTTGTTAAAACTTCAAATTCTTCAAAATCTCTAGAAGCCTTAATTCCTCATACAACCACGTACATCATCTTGAAGGTAGTTTGGGTTATGTTTTTCTTGAGGTAAAAGAAATAAATAACAAAGTAGGAGTGGTAATAGATAGAGGAAAGCAAGGTTTAACTCTGGTGAACGTTCAGTAAATCAAAAATCAGTGAAGAAAAAGCTTGAAGAAGAAAGCTATGAAGAAGAGAACTAAGTCAAGAAACAACAGTAACTTAGTCTTTCAAGTTTAAAAGAAACATGGGTTTAAAACTTAGACACTTGTTCAATTTCTAAAGCTTTAACTAGTTTCTCATTTAACTAGTTCAATCTTATCCAAAATTTACTTCAGATTGACTCTATATTTTCAATAACATTATCTCACAAATTCTAAAGTCATCTCTAAAATTTCTTCATTACCATTTGATTATTATTTCTATTTCCATTTATCAATTTTCTTGCCACTTAGCATTTTTCTTAGTCCAAAAATACCTAAAAATTTTCAGAATTTTTTCAAAATTCTGAAAATTATAAATCAATACATATACTCTCCAAATCAATTTTCAATACAAATAAACCACAATTCTAGATATAATCACATGTATAATCAATTATACCTGAAATATGTCAATAAATGCATGTACAATTATTTTAATGTGCAAAAATCAATATTTACCTGTATATGTATATCATATTATGCATGCGCATGAAATGTTGTTTTTAGTTTCTCAATAATCTCTCTTATATTCTATTTTAACCTCAACATGGGTAACGAGATGTTACAACTCTCCTCTCACAATAAAATTTCGTCCTCGAAATTATTACCTGATTGTTCGAACAAGTGGGGATATTGTCTCCTCATAAGCTCCTCCGTTTCCTAAGTGGCTTCCTCAGTCGAGTGATTCCTCCAAAAGACTTTCACCAATGGAATTTCTTAATTTTTCAACTGCTTAATTTGAGATCTCATTATCTTTATCTGCTCCTCCATATAACTTAAGTTACTAGCAACCTCAATCTCTTAGGCTAGTAATACATAGGTTGGATCGGATCGGTATCTTCGGATCATACTCACAAGAAACACATTATGTAATTGAGACTTTTTATTCAGTAAAGCTAACTTATATGCCAAAGGCCCAATCCTTTCAATAATCTCATAAGTAACATTTCATATGAAATTCTCATGTTGGTTCAATCATATGAATTTGGTCTTTAACAAACAATCACATGTTTGTTTTAATATCCATATTTTAGAATATTGAATTGATTCAACTATTTTTTTCATAAGAAAAAACATAATATGTAATAATCTTTTCATTCTTTTAATATCTAATCTCAATAGAGTAATGACCAGAAATAATTTAGGGATAATAACTAAATGTTTATAAATTTTGTAATCATGATCTGATCATAATTTTATTTGTAAGTTATATTTATCCCATGAACTTTATATTATATGTTGGTTAATTAAACATACACGAATAAAACAAAGAATGACTTTTGTTAAATTTGTCACAAATATATAACTAATTAACTGGCTGTAGGTTATAAATCAATATCTTCAATTACTCCATATTTTAATATACAAAAGTAAGTACTTTGTCGAGAAAGAAGCAACATAAGACATATTAATACTATCATTGTATTAATTTCTAATCTTAAAAGAGGAAAAGACTATAAAATTTTGAAAACAATAGTCGAATGCAAATTGAAACTCACTATTATGATGACACAATAATTTATCTACTAAGTATATTTATCCATTAAACTTTATCTTATAAATAAATTAATAATTAAACAAAATGCATATAATAAAGAGCGTGACAACGAGCAAACGGGAGATTTGCTGTTGACGTAAAACAATTCCTTGGAAAAACCTGGATGTAGGCAGATTGGAAAAAGGGCACAAATTTGTATCCAACGTGCATCTTTATTAGATAAATGAGAGATGAAAGTAAATACTCCAGCTACAGATTCAAGCCGTTAGATCGACTATTTCTTTAAATAAGCTCGACGAAAAATGTATCGGAATTGGCATGAGTGTGAAAGAGGAACCTGCTTAACATATAAAATATATCATAGTCAGTCTACGAGCAGTAGTTACGTTCGAATCTGGCACCAGCACAGCTGTATGGGAACTCAGGGTTTTAACGTTGACTTTCTGTTAATGTATTTTGTACTCCTATTAATATCCAGCGAACACATGTATTTTTGTCAGGTCTACTTTAATTAATCCGGAGACGCTGCAGTTCGAGTTTGAATCTTCGGTTTAATTTTATAAAATTTTATTTTATTTTAAAATTTTTAGTTATTTATTTATATAGATTTCATTTAGATTTTGCATAAATAAATATAAAACGTACATAAATAAATGACTGAAATTTATGAGACTAAATAATACACGGTAATATTGAATAGAAAATCCTTACACCTTTAGATCAGCCTTCTTTCGCCCATTTGTTTTTTTTGTTTTCTTTTTGTGGGACGACCTTGTCTTTAATCGTACGTAAAATGTGATGGTTAAGTTTGTCAAGGAAATGTTGAAGAAGAGGATTGCACTGTAGTGAATGCATATAATCATAATCAATAATATTCATCATCTCTTCTCACCCATTTCCTAAATATACGCTGCAAAGAAGTCATAATCAATAATATTCATCGTCTCTTCTCACCCATTTCCGTTTATATTTAGGAACAATAATTTCCCAGAAGAAGAAACATTCTTAGATTATGGGTTGTTGCTCGAGTTGCGCTTGCGCCTCCTGGAAGTCAAACAAAGCAAAAACCAAACCACCAGGTTCATCATCAGATCCAGCTCCGATTTCATCCTCAGTACCACCACGCGGTCAACCTACGCCATCCAGTCCTATCCCTGACTCTGACACGGCCCTTAGCCCTGTCGGACATCTCAGTGACGGTACATTCAATTCTTTGTTTCTGTAACTTTCAATTATCATGCACACGTACACTTGCTTTCATTTACTGCTCAACCGATTCTCCAGATATATCCCACAAGTGTAGTTGGCTCAATATAATGATCGTACAGTAGTTCGAACCTTCTGTGGGAATACTGGAACAAAAACTGTGGCTGGAATCGTGTAATGGGTCTTGACTTGAATTCAGTTTAGGCTGTAGATGGAAGAGAGTGAGTTCATTAGGTTCAGGTGATCTGATATAAACAACTTGCGGATATGGTAATATCCAGTCGTCAACCATCTCTTAGCATAGGACACTTGTTTGGATCATTGAATTCATGAACAAGATTTAGAATGAAGCAAACTTCAGGAAGAGAAACAACAGGATATTTAACCTTCAAAGCAAGAACCATGCAATGGGTTAGAGAAGTTTCGTTAGAAAAAATCTCGGGAACAATCCTTAGCCCAAGTCTTTCAGTCAATTGAAACATATAACTTTCTTTACAGGCGATTCAAGTTTTCTGGGCACCAACGTGTCCCGTAATAGCTGGTTCTCCATGGCGACCACCAATTTGACGACATGGATGTCACAAGCTAGTGGAGTCATTGCTGCAGTTTGGAACGTCGTTGATGACAACGAATTCGCAGCTGCGACGGCTGGTGACGAGGCTCTTCCAGATTGGGAAATCGACTCCAAGTTGAAAGCTTTCAGCTACGCAGAGCTCGAGGCTGCAACTTCTAATTTTAAAAGAAACATGGTGCTGGGAAGAGGAGGTTTCGGGAGTGTCTATAAGGGTTGGCTGAATGAGAGGGTTGCGTCTCAACACACGAGGAGGCGGGCAATTGCAGTAAAAAAATTGGATTCAACCAGCAAACAAGGATATCGACAATGGAGGGTGAGGGTGAACATATCTTACCTGTGGTAATTGATATAGCTTTCGCATAAACCATAAACCACTTGACCATAATCTTCAGTGCAGACAGAGATAGGTTTCTTGCGGAGGCTTTCTCATGCGAACATTGTAAGGATTTTGGGTTACTGCAAAGAAAATGAAGAGCTACTCATCGTTTATGAATTCATGCCCAAAGGAAGCTTAAATTATCATTTGTTTGGAAGTAAGTAGGCCTTAATACTAGACGATGTTAAATTTGTTGTTTTAAGACAGCCATATCAATGATTTGCCATCTTTTCTGCTGGTGGAGGACGCTCGGGTCAGTCGCTTCCTTGGGAAGTAAGATTTAAGATTGCAGCTGGAATGGCACGAGGTTTGTCATATTTGCACCGTTCTATGGAGAAGCCAATAATTTTTAGGGATTTCAAGTCCTCAAATGTTCTCCTTGATGAGGTAACTAAAGCTGTAGTATCATCTTCTTTTAGAAGATCAAATGAAACCATCAAAGGCACTGCACATAGTTCACACATTTACTCTTCTCTAACATATTATTTCTTCAAACTTTGAAGTCATACAATCCAAAGATATCGGACTTCGGCTTGGCAAAATGGGGACCCTCAGACGGCAGATCACATGTAACAGGACATGTTGTGGGAACAGTTGGCTATGCTGCTCCAGAATATACTACCGGAGGTAATATTTGACATCCTTTAGATATGGATGAAGTGCAAATAGATGCTTCAAAACGTCACTTATGGTTACGAATAAATGTTCCTTAGGAAACCTGTATGTAAAGAGCGACGTATACAGTTATGGAGTGGTGTTGGTGGAGATGTTAACAGGATTAAGGGCAATTGATAAAAGACGTCCACCGGGCCAACGTAGCCTTGTCCACTGGACAAGATCATCCTTGTCAGATAAGCATAAGTTGCGCAGAATAATGGACCAAAGATTGGACGGAAAGTATGCTCCGAAACAAGCTTTTGCGATTGCTGTCCTTGCTTTTAGATGTCTTCAGGTGCAGCCTGAATACCGGCCATCCATGATGGAAATTGCTGACACATTACAAAAGCTCGAAAGTAAATCCCATAATTAACGAATAAGCAGAACTGTGTCAGATGGCTGCAAATTTCTAAACCTGATTTTTATATGTTGTCTTCATTTTCTTTCACGGAGTTGGTGTATATCCTGATAATTGTCTCCTGCCTGTTCCTCGGATCAAGTAAACTCTTTTGTTACGAATTAAAATTATAACAACTGAAACACTTGAACTCAAGAATAAAATTGAGATTATCTCATCAAAAAAAATCACTCTTCTTTCTTCTTTTTTTTCACTTAGCTTATTCAAGATATTCAATGCTGGACTTATAGGCATCATAAAAAATATACATGTTTAAATAGAGATAAAAAAAATTAAAATGTTAAAAAAATTAAATTTTAAATCTTATGAAAACGCCGTTATAAGAATAAACAGAAATAGTTTTCAAAGAATACTCTAGTCATTGGTTGGTAATCATATTTAAGGCATTTCTTTTTAAAAAACTTATATTTATAAATTTTTGTATAATTTATGTATAACATATAAAACATTAACATTGAAAGACAAGTTAAGAAAATGGACAATAGAAATAAATATTGAATATGTCAATATGTAAGCGGAATTCAAGACAAGTAGTTACTACTGAAAATAAAGAAAAACGTTGAACTATAATACAAATTATGAATACATAAAATGAAATATAACGAACAATACTAAAGAAATCAGACAGGTAAGTATACTTATCATTTTTTTTATGGTATGGTCTAGGTGAGTCTAATGTTAATCCCACAAACTCTTTGACTACTAAGAGAGACTATTCTTCAATTATCTAATCTAAATAAGCGAATGACTGATTGAAATGTATGATGAAATAAACTGAAATAGGAACTTCAAAAACTAAAACAAATCAACAATAACAATAAACAGCCAATTCAATAACTATGAATTTATTCCAATATAATGATTAATTCTAGTTTCTTGGTCCGATAAGAATCTTAAAGTTGTAACTATATACTCACCATCAAGACATATACAATGCCTATTCTTAAGGATTTTTAACCGAAAGTTCCTTCACATAATTTTTTTAAAGAATGCATTAAAATGATATATAGACTCCCCTTATAGGTTACACCCTAACTCAGAAAGATTGTGGATCCTAATAGCTAGGATTCATGAAACCACCATTATTCACATTATGACTTATGTTATATAGAGTACCTTCTATGCTACTTCAATTCTATATATGAATATGTTAAATCTTTTATCATAATTTTTTTAAAGAATGCAGCCCTAACTCGGAAAGATTGTGGATCCTAATAGCTAGATTTCATGAAACCGCCATTATTTATATAGAATACCTTCTACGCTACTTCAATCCTATATATGAATATGTTGAATCTTTTATCTTCATTACCACAATTCAATATAATATAAAAACTTTAATGAATCTCAAGGAACTATAATTTTTCATAAAAATAAAGAAATCATTTCAAACTATAAATTCTAAAACTCATCATGTCTAGTTACTTACCCCAACTAGTTTATAGTAAAATTAACAAAAGAATCAAGAATAAAGAACAAAGAAAGAATATAGAGTTCTCATGGCTTTTTTTAATTCCTAGATGAATTTTAATTGATCTTCTTGATTTGTTCTAATATTATTTTTTTTAATTTCGACAACTTTTCCTAAACTAATTTCATCTAGGACTATTCTAAGTGACAGAAGGTTTAGAATAAGGTCACGATTGTGACAAAAGATTCAAACTTCAAAATTGAGTCACGATCATAACATTGGGAATTTTACATTCCTTTCTCTTTTTTTGATTCATTTTCTTATTTCACTCCCAAGAGCCTTCCCTACCTTATATTTGCATCATCACCTTATTGTTTTGCCTTCCATACCCTTCCAATCCATTGTGAAAAAAAGAGAGAGACAAAGAAAACCCAGCTCGATTTTCCAAGATATTAACTTGTAACAAAAAAGTTGCAAAAACAGAATTGGAATCCTAATCTAAAGCAAACGATAAAACAACAAAAGTTAAAATCATCGGTATTTTGAATATGATACAACTTCCAACCACTGTTTTAAAAACTGGACCGGACCGGCCGGTTCGACCAGTGACCGATCGGCTATCCGTTCTGGTTCACACCTAAAAATCGGTTCTTAATTGAACCGGTGAAATTGGTCAAAACCGATCAATTGACCGGTCGGTTCGACCGGTTTGACCACTGGTTCGATAAATTTTTTTATTTTTTAAATTTTTTTATATTATTTGGTATATTTTTGTATTTTTTTAATATTATTAATATTATATATAATTAAATATAATTATTGCAAAATTATGACGTCACACCGGTTCGACCGGTGGTTGAACCGGTCAAACCGGTGACCAATAAGGCCTCCAGTTTAATGTCCGGTTTGGGTTTCAAAGCACTGCTTCCAACCATCAATTTTGTATGGCATGAAACATTGAATATTATCATTAGATGCACCAATACAGGTCAATGAATAGGATCCTCATCAAGACTTCATTTTAGATGGTAATTTATTACATTTGGAGAGAAAGGAATAAGAGATTCTATAAGAATGAGGAGCAACATAAGTATGAACTTGTCGAGCAAATTGGCAACATAATTAGTATGATAGCCAATGAAAAGCAATGCACAATTAGCCAAGATTTTAGAGAAATATGGTTAATTTGATGCATATTTTGTATTTTGTTGGGCGTACTGATTAGTTAGCCTCTTTTGTCTATAATTGTATGATCCTTGTTTAGGATCGTGTATTAGCTTCTGCTATAATTTAATATATGTTATTTTATTTTTTGAAAAAATCATGAGTTGTCTTCCATGCAGCGCTTCATTTACCATCACTAGCTCGATGTACTTTTTTTGCTAATGGTGGTATAAACAAATCATGTACTTGTAGCACCTCTATAGGTTTCATAACCTATAGGTGAGCTACCAAACTGTGCTTATCACCACCTTTCTTCCTCGTCTTCTTCTTTCGTTATTCTTTAAAATTTGTGGCTTTTCTGGTGGGTCCTTGTGAGTATAACTCTGTTCAAATTTTTCACAAGGCTTGTTTCTCTTAATAGCATTCATAGATTTGAAAGAATTTCTTGTGCCATCAAATACTTTAAATGAAACCCTTTCATCCCTCACTATTAGAGTTAACTCGCCTTCATCAATATCTATAAGAGATTAGGCAATAGCTAAAAATGGTTGTTTGAAGATAAGGGATGTCTCCAAATCTTCCTCTATCTCTAAGATGATGAAGTCTGTAGGAAAGGTGAATTTTTCAACATTAATACACAGTTATAAAGATTCCACATAATCATGCAAACATAAAGAGAAAAGTCGGCTACTAAATTTCTCTCAATAGATGTTCAAAACAGAAAAGAATGTAACTGGCCATCAACAGTTGTTTAGCCCACTCATGTCACACAATCAACAAAAAACGCAACAACAATGACTTCATACACAAACATCAATCATCCAGCTAAGTTACTTAAACACCAATAGAAAACAACAACAGCTACATAAACTCCTAATCAGCAACCAAGACTAGAGAGAAATACTATTACAAGGATTTCACTAAATCACCAATGACCTAGTCACGTGATTTTTGATAAAAAATCAACAACTGATGAAATACTATGTTGACCTAATCAACCTAAAATCCTAGTGGCCAAAACCACACAACCTGTTTTTTTTTCCACACTAATAACGACACAGTGCAGCACCAAAACTTGTATAAAAACTTGTCAATAAACTAGCTACAAGATCGTGAAACCCTAGTCTGCAAGTTGCAACACAAACTTAGAATATTATCCCACAATTGCTAAATCTTATCAAAATCTCAGCCTTTAAGTCATACAAAGCCTATCGTTTTTCTCTCCAAAAACAATGACACATCAGCTCACTATGCATGAAAACACAACCAAATTTTAGCTGCAAAAAACCAAAACCAAATCTCTAAAATTTTGCTTCCTTCAATAATCATTATCCCCAAAATAAGTTATCATTTAAATCCCATATTGATTAGGATTTCAAACCTTATCAAACTTATCTTAAAAGAGTCCCACATAAATCCACTAGGTCCAATTATTAAATATTATTCAAAATTAAATAATAAGATATCAACATATATCTTAACAATCTCTCTCTTTTTGACATTATTTTTCACATATTGAAACTCCCCTAAAGAGTATAATTGGATGCCTAACTTCAGATTCACAAGCCACATGAGAACTCCCCCTTAATCAAACAATGATATCCAAACATAATCAAATATCCAAAGGTAACAAATCACAACCAACAAGGAATCCAATCATAACATGATGTGTTCCCTAAACATGTTTCCTAACTATAGTTTTCTCCCCCCTGGGACAAAAAAATGCCAAAAATCAAAACTCATAGTTACGTAGATATCTTGAAATCTCCCCTTAATTGAACAATCATATAAGATGAAATGCTAAAACAAAGAATGTCTTTAATACGATCAATATCGGTGAATAAAGAAGCATAAAAATAAGCAGTAGGTGTAGTGGAAGAATTATAAACACGCCAAGATGATAATTTATTACCAGTCAAAACACTAGCCAACATATCATTACTTACATCAGAGTCATTCGCATACAACCTATTAAATTTTGAAATCCCAAAAATGCATTTAGTGAATCATAATCAAACTTAATCAATCCATATGAATGCAATTGTCCAAATTTAAACAACCCACAATATAGAGAAATCAAGATAAAACTTGAAAAACTCGAATCATAGAAAACTCGAATCTGCTTATGAGTCTCCAACTAAGCATCAACTTTTTCTCGACATAACTCCATTAATCAAAAAACAGAAGTAGAATTTTTAAATCATCAAGCAAAATCTCATTCTCTCACCAAATATACTTTTCAACAAGGAAAAGCCAAATACATGCCTATCAACTAAACCTTAGAAAACCCATAAATAAAAACTCAAAAAGCTTAGAAGATAACTCCTACGCACCCCTTTTTGTTTTTAAGAAAAAAATGTCAAATTATTCTTCAAAATTGTAAAGCTTATAGTCCCTGTGCCCCTAGAAGAATTTTAAACTTGACTTTATTCCTCATCAGATCATCTCTATCATCAGATGTTTGGTTGATTTCTTTTCCAGTAACAACTAACTGTAGATCTGGACAGTTTTTGGTATTAATTCCTTTGTATGTCTGTTATAATGTGTGAGGCTGATTTTTTTCTAACCCGAGTTTGCTTTGATAACATGGATTGTTGCCGAAAATTTAATAAAGAGTGTCTAGCTTTTTGATTTTGAGCCCTTTGAAATATCATTTGCAATAACTTATAATATTTTGGCATTATGTACCCGTTTACCCTACAAAAGTGACACGTAGGTATAAATTTTCATTTCCTCCTCAAAGTTTCGCCTTGTATATATCTGACTGCATCATTCGACTTAGAACTTTCACCTTTATAGCCAATACCTTGAAGGTCTCCTTTAATCTTACCAATTTCTAACAACTTTTCTAAGTTTTCAGTGCCTCCATTTAACATTCTTATCCCTTTTTTTGTACTGACCAACTTCGATTTTGTTTCATTTAGCTCATCTATAGTAGATGACAACTTCTTATCTAGATCTTGAATGAAGTTCTTCATTGTAGAGTTGTCCTTTTTCAACTTCTCATTTTTCGTACATGTTTAGAACCATTCAGCATATTATCTCATAAGCTTTGTAAATATCCTCCCACTTGTAATATGAATCACTTTCATCACTGTCATAATCTGAAAATGAACTTTGAACTGATTCATCTACGTTTTTTTGAAAATTTTGGACTAATTTATCCACGATTTCATTGTTAGTTTCTTCCTTCTTAGTTGTTGTTAAG
>JANSVB020000180.1:1244434-1259413 GCA_025504935.2 Erythroxylum haughtii
CTTCTGTTTCGTCTTATGTTGATCAGAACATCTTCTGGTCCAAATTTGACCCTCTAGACGATAGAATTTATCTTTAAAGTCTTCAAGAAAGTTGTAGATCTTGAAGTCCTCTTCAAATCATCTAAAGAACACCAAAATTTAAGTTTTCTAGGGAAAGTTAAGACAATTTTTCCAATTCGTCTCACCCTTGGTCCGGGTTCGTCTAATCCTATCGTCTTATCCCAGTTTTGATCCTGTAGATTACAGAATTAGTCCTCAAGGCCTTCATAAAAGTTGAAGATCTTGAAATTATCTTTCGAATCATCCAAAGAACACCTAATTCTGATATCTCCAGGGAAAGTTATGACAATTTTCCCAATTTGTCTCACCCTTGGTTCAGGTTCATCTAATCCTATTGTCTTATCCCACTTTTGATCTTGTAGGTAACCGAATTAGTCCTCAAGGTCTTCATAAAAGTTGTAGATCTTGAAATTATCTTTCTAACCATCCAAAGAACACCTAAATCTAAGTTCTCTAGGGAAAGTTATGACAATTTTTCTAATTTGTCTCACCCTTGGTTCGGGTTCATCTAATCCTATCGTCTTATCCCACTTTTGATCCTGTAGTTCACCGAATTAGTCCTCAAAGTCTGCATATAAGTTTTAGATATTGAAATTATCTTTAAAACCATCCAAAGAACACCTAAATCTGAGTTCTCTAGGGAAAGTTATGACAACTTTCCTAAGTCATCTCACCTTTAGTCCGGGTTCATCTAATCCCATCGTCTTATCCCACTTTTGATCCTGTAGATAACTGAATTAGTCCTCAAGGTCCGCATAAAAGTTGTAAATCTTGAAATTGTCTTTCGAACCATCCATAGAACACCTAAATCTAAGTTCTCTAGGGAAAGTTATGACAATTTTTCCAATTCATCTCACTCTTGGTCCAGGTTCATCTAATCCTATCGTCTTATCTCACTTTTGATTTTATAGATAACCGAATTAGTCCTCAAGGTTTTTAGAAAAGTTGTAGATCTTGAGATTATCTTTCGAACCATCTAAAGAATACCTTAATCTGAGTTCTCTAGGGAAAGTTATGACAATTTTTTCAATTCATCTAACCCTTCGTTTGAGTTCATCTAATGCTATCATCTTATCCCACTTTTGATCCTGTAGATAACCGAATTAGTCCTCAAGGTCTTCATAAAAGTTGCAGATCTTGAAATCTTCTTTCGAACCATCTAAAGAACACTGTAATCTGATTTCTGTAGAGAAAGTTATGACATTTGTCTCGAAACAAGTTCAGTATGATTGAAGACAAAACCTGGTTTGATTCCCTCGGCTCAATCGTTTTTATCCGACTTCTTAACGAAGTGATCCTTGAGACAATAGATTCCTAACACCTTGAGCTATCTCTCCACAACAATTGACAACGTTCTAAATTGATTGAAATAAAAAAGACAAAAAGGTTTGATTGAAGAAAAGTGAGGGAATCTGTTGGAATAGTATGAACTTGTATTATTTTACTGAACATGCTTTGGCATTTGAATATATTTGGATCTGTAGGGCTCTAATTGAGATAGTTTTCAATGTGGAGTAAAATAGAGGCATAGATTTACAAATTATATGAAGATGAACTAAGGATGACTAATGAAGGTAAATTGAAATAACCATACATGGTAACAAGCACAAGCACGTTTTATGACATCTAGTTGAGGTTCCCCAAAATCTATTCTGAAGTTGAAAAATGTGTACAAGCACATATCTTATGATTGACTCCGAATGTTAGGCCCCGAAATCGGGTTCTAACAAGATTTACTTTCCGTATGAGAAAATACAAACTGGATCAAAAATATAGCCTTGAATGTAGAAGGTCTAGACGAATCTTCATTAGACTTTACATAGATAGACTTCACCGTTCCATCTTTTAATGTTTTTAGAATCAGGGGAGTTGCTGTATGAAAAGAGTGTCGATAAGGCACATGAAACACCTTATGGTAAATGGTAATCCATTCAGTAGGTATCAGCTTTTCAAGCTGCATTGCTAGTAGTTGCTTCAAGATCTGGATAATAATAGTCTGATCATTAGAATGATTAACAACCATGAAAAGAGCATCTGAAATAGAATTTGAAAAGTTGAGGTCAAATGCATGATTCTACAAACGATAGATCATCTGGTATTGTGCTCGTGAAGAGAAGAGCTTTGAAGTCTCGACTATCATACTTGGAACGATAGTCACAAGAATACTATGTTATTTCACAATAGTCTACCAGACACTGTAGTAATCTACAATCTGATTTTAGTTAATCGACAATCTTCTCAAAGGTATTGTTTTGGCTAATTGGTTGTCGTATTTTTCTTGTGTATCCTTCGGTGTATCCTAATGAGTAATATAACTAACAGCTAGAGTCAACCCGTAAATCAAGAGCCTAAGCTAGCGTACATGAAAGTGGTAGTAAGCCTCCCAACTTGAAATATTTTTCTCAAAGTTGAAGATATGCCAAAGCCAGCGTACATGAAGTGATAAAAGTCTCCCTAACTTGAAATCTTTTTCTCAAGCTGAAGATATGACCAACAAGTACTCGTTATGTTTTTATCCAAACTAAACGATAACGTGTATATATATATATGTGTGTGTGTGTGTGTGTGTAGAATTTAATCATTAACAAAATGATACACCAAGTGTAATGCAAGTGGCAACCATTAACATACAATATACAGAGAAGAACAGAAAGCTTTGAAACAATGTACTGTTTGAGGACAACATTAAAAATCATTCCTGAAGCTCTCTCTTTGTTTTATGTGAAAACCTGTGATGCTGCCAATAATTGGATTAAAATATACGATGAATATCCAATTCTAAATGGAAATTAAGGAGAGCGCGATACTTTGAATTGCATACCACTGCTGTTATCTGCTATAACCAGTTTGCAGTCAATAACTTCTCTTAAGATGGGATTAAATCAATTTGCTCACATTTGTAACGGAATAAGAGATGGATGAGCAATCAGTGTACTCTTCAGATTACACGCGCAGAGTCACCTGCTTCCAATACTAATACTGACGAATCTGAATTAATTTGACTTGCCAATTCAGGCTGGGCCTTTTGATACTCTTCCTTGACAAAAGAAGCAGCTTCTGCTGCCAGATCAGCATCAACAAATGCAACACAACATCCTCTAAATCCTGCACCACTGAATCTTGCTCCATATACACCAGGAGCCCTCAGAAGAATCTTGTAAAGTTGTATCAGTGGATCACAACCTTAAAAACAATAGAGATTTAGGGTAATTAGAGAGGACTATAATTATGTAGTATAACTACAAAATAAGCAATCAAGACTAAGTAAACAACAAAATCAAATCCATTTTCAGTAGCAACTTGTCATTGATCATATCCAGTCCATATATGAAACACTGCAACTTATTGAAATTACAATTCAGCAGAGCAATTACGCAAAAGCTTCCGAGGAAAAAAAACAACATTTTAAGGGAAAACACCACAATGTATTGGCCAAGAGAAACAAATTGTTATAACCTTCAGATGTGGAACTAGAGTAACAAGAACTTTTGGAGGCAAGTTGTTCGTTGAAAATGAAAATATTAATTCACAAAGAAGGTTATCAGGAAAATGAAATGTTGAATTGAAGATGTGCAATATCTTGCTTATGTTGAACTGAAGATGTGCAATATCTTGCTTAGAAGCAAACAACTGATGAAGAAACTCATTTTTACATATCCCTAATTGGTCATAAAAATACTAATTAACATTCATTTTATCCCAAAAATATGTTGGTAATGTTCTTGTTAGTTGTTCAAATTGGGTCTTCAATTTTAAGGGCAAAACCATAATTGTCTTATTACTAAGGTACTAATAATCAACCAACCATGAAAGAATTTATTTCTTGTGATGCCAGCCTAATAGCTGTTCATACTGCATGTCATGATGCATATAGAATAACAAGTATATGAATTTCAGTATTTAAATAGCCTTAATCTTCTCCCTTGAAAAAGAAAAAAGAGAAAAAGAGATCATTTCTGCGGAGACACCAATCAGT
Organism: Erythroxylum haughtii; assembly: GCA_025504935.2. Taxonomy (NCBI): domain Eukaryota; kingdom Viridiplantae; phylum Streptophyta; class Magnoliopsida; order Malpighiales; family Erythroxylaceae; genus Erythroxylum; species Erythroxylum haughtii. The sequence continues at coordinate 1,248,471 of JANSVB020000180.1, forward strand.
GCTTAAAGTTATCATGCTATACCACACTCATAGTTCTCAATGGAACTTTGTCCAGAGGCTGAAATGAGCTTTCCAAACTCTTCCAAGTTACCAGAGGTCCAAGCTTCAAGTCCTGGAATGATCATCACATAATGTAACAATAAACAGAGCATAAATATAAGCATAAACATGTTTGGAATTTAATTGATCTTGCAATTTGATTGAATGATGCCTTCTATAACTCGCTTATTCTCCGAAAAATAGTGTTCTGCCCTTTTAGCAATGTTAGGCTCTAGATTCCCCTGCAGAAATGGAGATACAAATATTAGAAACTAATCACAAACATGGTAACATTATAACTATTTGTTGCATAAAGCTAGTAGGAAAAGTTTGTATAGCATGCAACTATGCATAGAGGAATTAATGTTTATTATGCACCAGTGTTGCAAACCCTTCTTATCTTCCAATCTTCATGCTAATCCTAGACATCCGAGCATATCCAATCCAACACTTGACTTATCATTTTGCAGCAACCGCTGCTGCCTTTTCATCATGTTATTCAATATCTTCCATGTTTTTGTATTCTTCCCTTAGAGCAGTAAAACTCGAGATGTTCTATTAAAGGGTACCATAGGAATGAGAACTCATAAACATGTTGATTTTGTGCAAATCTAAAGACTAACAAGAGAGAGGACTTGCGAAATCAATCATCTCAGGACTAGGCTCATACTATCTCATCACTAGTACTTTGACACATTAATCCATTTGTCTGTGAATTGTTTTAGGATTAATTACACCAGGACTCCTATAATATAGCTATTGTTTGTAAAGCCCTTGTGGTTTGAATTTAACTCTAGAAGTTTCTATTGCTTGATACTTGTCAAACTTTATTCTTTTGCCAGTATTTTATTCCGTAATTTACAGAATTGTTAATATAGAATGATCCTTTGAGTGATGACACAATAGCAACTCCCTTGTCTTCTTTAGCTAGTGCATTAGCACTCATTGTTTCAGCTGAGAAACAGAGGAAAATGTTACAAAAGTAGAAGACATTTATGCCACATTTGGGACACACAGAACGTTAAACATGCAATCACAATCCTAATGTGAAAGTACTAAACATGCAAAGAAATGTTTAATATCTTCATCTAACATATCTCTTCAGGAATTCTAATTTTAGGATTAAAGAAATGAACTTCTTAGCAACTCACTTTCACAAAGATTTGATATCTGTTAGGAATATAAGTACTAAACATGCAATCACAATCCTAATGTGAAATTCAAATATGATGTCAGAGTTTAGTATGTTAAAGCAGTATTGGCTTCTTCATATTTTTTGGTTACCAAGTTAAACGCTTAGCAAAGGAAATAAACCATCACAAGACTTCTACCTAACATGAGAAATTTCGAGGAATCTAGAATTGCCCAACATTCAACAATTGGCAGGGCGCAAACATATTTTTTTCTGGTATGGGGACAACTCCTAAGAAAAAGAGACAAATTTAGAATATGATCATACGACGCTTTTTGGTAGGATTTGACTAAGCAAATGCCCAATTGTTCAAAGTTATGATGGAAGAGTAGCTATGATGTCATTATAGTTACTAGTATTTAAGAGCAAATGTAACCTCTTGCAGGATCTAGCAGGGACCAGTATTTAAGATGCTTTTTTGTGAAATAACCATTCCTTAATCATCTAGAGGAAGGTAGAGATAAAAGAGAAGTACTCTAATGATTCAATAATTTTTTCTGAGTCCTTGATAATGAAGTTGCAGGTTAAAGAAGGTGCTCATCATAACAATTGATAAGGGAATTATAATTTTGTTTTTGATAATTAGAAAAATTATCAGCAAGCAATATGGAACAATGGCATTCTTCGCATTTTTTCTTTTTTATGATAGTATCTATTGAAACAACAAACTACTTTTTCCTTTAAATACCTCAAGCATTTTGGTTTCAAGATTTTTTATGTAAGACTGGTATCTTGCCAAAGTTCAGAGCTCAAGGATGATCGAGTTTCCAAGAATTTCAAAGAAAAGGTAGAGATAAAAGAAAGAACAGAGAGGAAGAGAGAGAAGGAAATATTCTTCATTGATTTCATAGATGAGATCCTCGCACATGGCTGGGTGCTCAAATGGGTGATTTTGTTACGCCTACCCATATGGGTAAAAACAGAAAGGGAAAAAGAACAGGTAAAATTAGAAAAACCAATAAAAGGAAGCCTCGTCAGCGTTCCTCCGAAACATAGTGTACATGCCAATAATTCAATAAAACAGGTAAGTCAAGTCAAAGTACTCAGTGCACAAAGCCTCTTGTTTTGTGGGAATCTAAGTAAGGTCATCAATGAACACAACCATACCCTTGTATTTTTACAAAGAAGTTGTTTCCATGATTCGAACCTGTGATCTTCTAGTCACAAAAAAGCAACTTTTACCGGTTGCTCCAAGGCCCTCCCTCAATTCAATAAAATAGATATATATTATAAAACCTAGGGCTGCTGGAAATTTTTAGTGTATTGGAATCTAGGATTTTAGGGCTGAAATTTATAAAATTGAAGAATTAATAGAAAAGATAGATATAAGAACGACTCCTTGGGAAAAGATAGACATAAGAATCACATCAATAAATTTCTTTGACAGAGTTTAGAAATTAGTCCTAATATCTAAGAATCACTTTTAAAAGAATAAAGAATAAAGTTCCATACTTTAAAAAATCAATTTATCTTATTCGTTAGTTAAAATGCACACATGTATACATAACAAAAGTTACTAAACCCTACTCCAACTGGAAAAGGAATTCCAACTAAATAACTAAAATAGGTATAGAACACTTCTCTAACAAAGATTTTATTTTTCCCCAGCAGACTTAAAGTCTAAACTAATAAGAATAAATTAAAATAGAAGTACTTGAATTTGTTTCTCAATAAAGGAAAAATTAATAACTAAGAAATAACTAAATTTAGATTTTGGCCCAATGCAACATTTAGCCCTTTACAAATTAATGAAGGAAATGAAACTCCAACATTATGCTGAGCATGAATTCTTAAAATTTAAGAAATTAAGTTTATCACAAATTTAGCTCTAGGAGCAACCAAAGAAAAAAGAAGAAGAAATACCTTTCCACTAAGTTGAGAACTTAAATAGAAAATAAAGAAAATTTAGTTACCTTGTATATTTTATACACCTCTGGTTCAACTGTTTGATCAGAAGTGCAACGGGGTCATTTGCAAAGTAAAGGCAAAATGGGGAGAAAGAGAAAAAGAAGCATAAATTTAGGATACTTGCCATTGCACAGGAGTGGCTCCATCTTCTCATTTCCCAAAGTTCTATGGATTAGATATAACAGAAAATAGAAAAACAAATGTTACAATAAATTCTTCGATTGATTAATAGAAAAAAAAAGGAAAATAATTAAGAGCTATATTTTTATCAGACTATGATCAAGGCAGGCCTACTAACCATAAAGAAAAATTGACTATCGCAAGGTGAAGATTTGTCATATAAGTTCTCACATTGTACCATTGATAATTGAACTAGTCACTATGGAAACAAGACCACTATCTGCAAACTTCAAATGAAAATGAACTAAAACCAAAAATCTCCAAAAGAAATGAGCTGATAACACCAAATGTGCAGCCCTTTTGGAATCTTCAAATGTCCTTCTGTTTGGAATCTCCAAATATGCTATTGTTAAGAGCATTATGTTCATGGTGTATGAACTTCACACACATGGTACTGTTTCCGATTTCCTCTTATTAAAAGTTGACTAACTAGAGTTAGAAAGTTGTCCCCTAATACCCTCGCATGCAAATGAGACTACATTACAAAGTTTTCCAGTATCAACAAGGGACTAATAACACACGTCCTATAATAGAAGGAAAATGTGGAAGAGCGATAGTTTCAAGCAACAACAAAATTTTGGGAAAGAAAAAGAGAAGCAGAAAGAATGAAATGATTGGATATTTACGACAAAAAAAGGAAGATGCAAGGAACAGGAGGTCCAAGTCCAAAGATAAACAATAATCTTACAAAAACAGGTTTGCTAGGTTTTCAAGCTGTTGATACTCATCCGGATCCTAATTTGAAACTTGATATTTTTAAAGCTGAAGTTAATTGGGAGAAGTTTTAAAGTCCAGTGTGGAAATTAGCTTACTTGTCTAATACCTATCCTCGTATCATTTTTGCTGCGAGTATGGTTAACCAATATATGTACTCACCTGGATAAGGACACTTTGATGCAGCTTATAGGATATTAAGATACCTCAAAGGATCTCTTGGAAAGGGTCCTATGTTTCAAAAATGTAACAACTTAAAAATAGAAGTCTATACAAATGTAGACAGGGCTAATTGCACCATTGATAGACAATCAACTTCGGGCTACTGAAACTATATTGGAGAAAATCTTGTTACATAACTGAGCAAAAAATAGAATGTTGTGGCTCGAAGAAGAGTGAGGTAGAGTTCAGGTCTCTTGCCCATGGAATTTTCAAGGAAATGGGAATAAAAAGACCACTAGAAGACCTAAAGATCCTAGTAACACCTCCCCTGAAGGTCTACCACGATAACAAGGTCGCCATCACAATTGCTTAGAACCAGATTTTACAAGATAGAACGAAACACTTGAGGTTGATTAAAATTTTATCAAAGAGAATAAAAATTGGGTTAATTTGTGTTCCTTAAGTACCAACTATAGGTTAAATAGTCGACATACTTACCAAAAGCTATACAAGGTCAATTTGAAGTTCTGGTCAGCAAGCTAATTATGAAAGGCATCTTCAAGCCAACTTGAGGGGAAGTGTTGCAAGATTCACTTAATTATTAGCCTAGAATATATGATGATTTAATTGTAATCAACTAGGCTAGAATTAGGGTGATTTAGTTGCAATTTAATTTCCTAGAATAGCTCGTATAATTGTCAATTAACCTTTATTTTATAGGATTCTTTCATTATTTAGGTGCCTTTCTTTTCAAGGATTCTTTCCTTATATAGGTAGTTGTACAACTATAAATCTATGCATCTTGTACTATTATAAAAAATATAATATATAACTTTTACAATTCAAGTTCATAATTACTTCTTTTTAGTACATTCCATTCTTTTGTAGTCTTCCATTTACTCTAGTAAAGTGCAAGCACACGATCTTTTGGCATATCAAGCGACTACTCAATTTTGAACCTGCTAAAATCACTAACCCACCTATTGCTCAAGTGTACTACCATAGGTCTTGGCCAAATGACTTGTCCTAATACAAATTAGGAAAGCATAACTATACACATCAATCATCCTAACCAATTCCCTTGATTAAGGCTTGATTCAATCTCCTATATTTACACACTATCAATATTAATATTGGTATAATTAATAGCAAATATTCTCCAAAAGTTTCCTCTTACAACACTAAAGTTACTAGTTTAGCTATATGACAAGAAAAGAAATTAGAAAATTCTGGACAAGATGAAGAAAACCACAAATCTTTCTAAAAGAAACCCATGGGAGAGATAATATGCTTGTAGATGAAATTCTTTTGTCTTTATACAATTTGAAGGTGAAGGTCCAAGAAAAAGAAGGAGATCGTGATTTTATCCACCCATAAACATAACCTCAAATAGATAAATGGATGGATAGGTAGGGATGAAAGGTAGGATGAATCAAAAAGCAAGAATGCCAATGTTCTATTCTAGGAATTACATGAATTTCATCTTTGGTTATTCTATCTTATATAAGTACATTCCAATCTACTCGCTATTTCTTTCTTTTATGAAAACCATAAATTAGCATTTCTGACAGAAGTAGTAACTTACAATGCAATAACTATACCTTAAAAAGCCTAAAATTTTTATTTTCTAAAATGTCAAATCCATAATTGAAGAAATATCTTAATGCCGTCATCGTAATGGGTCACCTGATCAAACCAAAAATAACTAATCAGTAAGTATCAAGTTAGCATTCACTAGTGTTATTGGCTTTGGGTGCTTTCAACTAATTCAAGACTATTAGATCATTATTTTGACATGATAATATTAACAAAAAACCACAAGATCTATTTTCTGCCAAGTGCTATTATCCAAAGTTAAATTATGCATATTTAAGTAGGCCTGTAATGGATTATGGTCTAGTCAAACTTAAAGGGCCTTAGATGTGATGTGAACAACTTTAGGCACTTTTGGCACCATTTATTTTAGAAGTTCTTGCACCTTTTACCTATACAAGCTTAATAATAAAAGAATATGCAAGCATCATGTATAGAAAATTAAATAAAAAGTGTGTATAACCATGATGGGAAGCAGAAAATTGAAGTATAGACACTTCAGAACCATCTAGTTAAAGAAGGGATGAACCATACTTAAGAAGTACACTTGCAGCCTCTCGACATTCTGCCACTCGAAGATTATATCCAGGGTTACTAGTTAAAGCTTTTCTCAAGCCTGAGAATGCCAATAATATTTTGTAGGACTTCTGCAACTTCAATGGGCGTACAAGCTTATGCTCTTTAGTCTAAAATAACAAATAATTCCAAAAACCAAGAAAAATATAAGTGTATCAAACAAAGTAGATAGTAGCATCATGTTAAATAACAGAAAAATTAAAAGACAATAGAACTAAAAAATGATGAATAAAGTAATACATCAAAATTCTAAAAAATAAAAGAAAAAAAAACGAAGTGTGTGTATAATTCTTCTATCCAACCTGAAAAGGACCAAAGAAAATCTGATCTATGGAATATCAGTCATACAAATTAATCAAACTTTGCAGTACAGCAAAATACAAAGAAATTAAATCTGAACCTTATAATTGAGACTGAATTAAGGATTTGTTAGTTTATCAATATGAAAATGGAAAAGAATCCAATATTTACCTTGCAGTTCATACATGTTAGGCAACCATGGCGTGAAAGAAGTATTGCCGACTGATCCAGTATGCCATTTTTCAGACCCAAATATTCATTTTCTATAAGTCTGCAAATAAATCAGTAAAGCCTTGTGAACCATCTTTTCCTGCTTTTTAAAGAAAGACAGGTATCAAACTGATAGGAACCAAAAAAGAAGAAAAATATGAGTAGTTGAATAATAAAATTTTATTGATAAATTTGAGAGCAAGAATCTTAAACTTCCAAGTCAGTCCATATGGAGAGGACTAAACTCCAAAACAAAGAAATTAATTTCTCCCGCTACTCACTTGCTCTAACTATCAGATATTTATAATGCTAGACTCCTAACAACTCATAATCTACTCCTAAGGATAACTCATAATTTATTCCTAAGGATAACCCATAATCTATTCCTAATGATATGCAACAATAAAAGATAAAGCCAATCGGTAAAATAACATAATAGCTAAAATAATGGGATGTGACTATTGAATATGTGTTAGAATCAACTACTGACTGACTAAATCTTGGCTCATGTGATCCTTATGTGCTTTTCTAAATTTCCTCCTAAAATAAGTCTTAAGAAGTTAAGGTGGAGGTGTCGTATCAATGCATCCCTCTTGGAAATTTGCCTTGTCCTCAAGGCGGAAAGAAGGAAATCTTTACATATTCCCCTATTCCATCGCCTTCAGCTTTGTTTTCAGCTAGAACCTTTGCTGGTGCACCATCGTTGTCGTCATCGGCCATCTGCACAAGATTTGAGGGTCGCGGCCTTGCACCGATGGCTAGGAGAGAACTTCTTGTTGCAACGGAAACACATGCCCTTCAAAATACACAGTTGTCTCTCCTGGTCCCAAGTGCGCAACGTCGCTAGTCGAGAAGAAGCAGAAGCAGATGTGGAACGTTGTGCTGTTGGGTTGCTAGTGAATGGAACTTCACGTGGTAAATTGGAAGTTTGGGCCTATTAGAGTTGACCCATTGATTTGCTTTTGGCCACTTTTAAGATTGGTCTTTTGTTCAAACTATAGTGTCAAACTCATAGCCCGATAGACAGATCTGGGCTTGTGGATTCTCACATCAGATTTCAATTCATCTCGCAACCCATTAAGGAAAATTCCTAAGAAACAATATTTAGGCCAATTTTTGACTCGATCTGAACATTTAACAAAGTCTTGACGATATTCTTGTACTGTACCCGTTTGATGAACAGCGCAGAGATATTCATCGGGATTCTGGAATTCAACAGGACCATATTGTTCTTGAAGCGCATTCACTAACTCATCCCAATACAAAATGGTTCTTTCGGAATTGATCCAAGCGAACAAATCAAGTGCATCACCTTCCAAATACATAGCTGTTATGTCAACTTTCGATTCTTCGGGTGTTTGATAATACCTAAAGTATTTCTCAGCCTTCAAAATCCAACCACGGTGGTCTCCTCCTTCGAATTTTGGGAATTCTATCTTAATATAAGGTAGACGCGTGGTACTTCTATAATCCCCGTATTGTTCTCCTACGTCCTCTGTCTCATTGTTCCAATGAAATCTTCCCCTTGTTCGCCGATCATTACTACTTTCAGGTTTCTTCCCCTTGTCAGCTTGAGCTTTCAACGTAGCTACATCCGCAACTATGGCGTCAAATATCTCAAGAAGAGAGGCTATGGCAGCTAATTGTTAAGATACTGGTTCTGGTATATTATCGTGGGTTTGTGGTGGTGGGTCATTGGTGGATGAACGAGTGATAGCCAATACCAAATTGATAGGAACCAGAAAAGAAGGAAAATAGAAGTAATTGAATAATAGAATTTTATTGATAAATTTGAGAGCAAGAATCTTAAACTCCCAAGTCAGTCTGTATGGAGAGGACTAAACTCCAAAACAAATGAATTAATTTTCTCAAAAGCTACTCACTTGTTCTAACTATCAGATATTTATAATGCTAGACTCCTAATCGTAATAAAAGATAGACTCCGAATCATAATAAAAGATAGACTCCTAATCGTAATAAAAGATAGACTTCTAATCGAAATAAAAGATAAGACTCCTAATCGGTAAAATAACATAATAGCTAAAATAATGGGATAACTACTAGATGTGTATAATGGGATCAAACTACTGATTGACTAAATCTTGGCCCATGTGATCCTCATCTGTTGGAGGTGTCGTATCATTGTCCCTTCCTGAATTATCAAGTAGGGAGATACTTTGCCCAATTCTTTGAATGTGGATTATACTCAAGATGTCAACTTCAACAGCTTGTTATATTTCATGGTTGCTCCAACATTATGCTACCAGGTAACAGTCGTCCTTTTTTCAACGTCACACAAAAATTTTGCTCATTTATGCTATTATAAACATATCAAGCATTATTGACTTCTTTAATCTTAATTTTCACACATGGTTTTGCAGCCAAGTTATACTCGTACAGCTTTTGTTAGGAAGAATTGGGTGGCTCGTCAATTTGTTAAGTTAGTAATATGCTCAGATTACGTCTGCTCCAAGTCCTACATTTTTTGCTGGCAATGGGGATGCAACTGTTTCAACTTCTTGCTTCTCTTTGCTCTCTTTGGCGCATATTGACCGAAAGCTGGAGTTAAATTCAATACTTGTATTACAATTGTTTAGCTCATGAATTCAAAGATCCTTTGTGACGATTATATTTGTAGATTGTGATTTATTCTTAAAACTGACTAGTGTTGATTTGTTTTCCAGAATGTAACTCATGATACACATTTATATACAATCTGGTTTCTTTTATTCCATTCCACCATGAGTTTGTCACAACTTCATTTACATTATGACTTTATTTACATTTTTACTTTTGCTAATATTTTCTCTCACAATATCATCCCACAATATTTTTCGGTGAGATCTATGTAAATGCATCTTGTTTGGACTCGAGAGATAGTGATTATGTTCTTCAATAAATTGAACCTCATAGAGTTGTATGCCTTTTCGACGACTGATTCTCATTTTAGCTTCACAACTAAATTTTATTTCAAGGCATGTTGCTTTTACATATATATGTCGTTTGTCTTTTTCTCGTTTGCCTTCAGCACTACAACAAAACAATCTGTCAATGAAGTTTTCATACTTATCTTCGTGGTTTCTGCTTTTTCTTATCCCAAACTCGACTTTTTTTAGCATAGGTCAAATAGAATTGGTAAGCATCTTCTTCTGTTTCAAATTCTATTCCAATTTTTTATATTAATTCTTTGGACGCAAATGAACCGGTAGCTTGCAAATCCTGATTACCGTTTAAACTCATGACAGTTATAAGCTCATTTTCACCTACACTCCTGCCAATTTCATTACTATCTTCAAAATTTAACTGACAACAAGATGAAGATACACCCATCATAGAATTATTAGGTTTGATTATGAGACAAAACCCAAAAAAAACAATTGAAATTTATTGAAAATGGATACTTCACTTTTATGATATAGAGAAACATTAGGTGTCAAATTCACAATTTAATTAAGAAGCAAAAATGAATCCTTTAGCATTAAATTTTAATAAATATCTAACAATTGGAGCTAAATAAATTCTTTCAAAAAAGTTTACTTTCTCTATTTGGCATTTCTGCATGTTGGTAAAGGAGAAACAAAAAAAAGGAAAAGAAAAAGGCATCGGCCTCGTTGAAGCTAAAACGACATTGTATTGTCGCGAAACTAGGTTGGAACAAATTTAATGAAATAGAGGATCCAAATTATCACGCAATATGGGCACTGGAACAATATATTTCTTTTAAAGAATCAAAATAAAAGTTATTTCATTTTTTAATCACAATCAATTAAGTGTTATTGTATAAAAATCAAGTTTGAATGTGATACGGAAGAGACGTCACTTAACATATATGGAATATAAATACGTTCATGAGTAACGGACAATGGCAACAGTGTAGGCTTGGTTTCTAGCATCAATGTCTATGCTCATAAGACCACAACCTATTCCTACCAAGCTCCACATAGTTGGAACATAATAATTCTTACAAAAAGATCTAAACTCGTATCAAGAACCTCATGCTTATTCATTAAAAAGCACTTGTCCCACTCCACCAAGAAAATCCATTATGTAGATGTGAACCATACCTTGA
>JANSVB020000180.1:1290831-1302319 GCA_025504935.2 Erythroxylum haughtii
AAGCCTAAGCTAGCTGAAACTCAATCCCAATAGAGGCAAACCAATAAGATAAAGAAGTCAAATCCGCACTTGAGCATCCTTTTCCAAAATGGTCGGCCGTCGGCTGAGGCGACTGGAGCAACCGTTGATTGTTTGTCCACAAAGAAGGCTGCCATGAGGAAGTGACAGTGTTGAACCTCCTAATTTGGCATGGTAAGACCCACAGTACTGATGAGTTGATGAAAATGGACAGAAATCATTATGGATGACTCCCGAAACAACGCCGGATGGAAAACCTATGATGAGTTGGAAGAGCCGGGTACTCTGATTCTGGTTTCGTTTCAGGGAATTGTTTGTAGAAGGCATTAACTGCACCTGTCACTCCATCTTCGTTCTCCATTGCTTTGGCCAATTCGACAGCTCGGTTTTTGACCTGCGATAAGGAACTCATGTACCATCAGCATTTTGTCCTACACACACACACGAGCAATGGAAAACAATTCAACGAGTAATGGAAAACAATTCAAAATACTAAATTTGTTCAATTTGCTACTTAATCTGAACCTCAGAAATCTGTTTATCTGTACCTTAAAAGTCGCCATAAAATAAATCTTTCAAGTCTTGCAAAAGCACCGACGTAGCCCAGTGGCTAGAATCCATTCTGAATCAAGATACTTAAGTCACCTATAAATTATTTTATATCCTTTAACCATTAAAGTTGCCGCAAGGACAAAATATTATATAGCATTTCCCCGATTAAGGAACTGAAAGGGAACTAAGCTTGTCTTAATGTCAATGGAACAAACATGTTTATCTGATGACATGTTCGTCTCCCCAGCAGAAAAGGGAAGTGTAACTAAAGAAGTATCAGGCAAGCTTGGTTCAAGAAATTCAAAACTACCTGGGGATCTAACATGTAAGTTATTGCATCAACCAACTTTTTGAGTGAAAACTCCTCAACTGGGATGGGTGCAGGACCCACTCCTTTGGCATGGACCTGCTCTCCCCAGAAAGGCTGGTCGCCAAAGAAAGGTACAATCGTTGTTGGACACTACATTGAAAATATCAGACGTCAGACTTAAAATTCAGCATATAAATTTTCAATCATTCTGCAGAACAGTGTAGTAATTTACCGCAGCTTTAAGACCAGCAGCAGTTGTTCCTGCCCCGCCGTGATGTACCTAAAAGGTAAATATCAAGGTGAAGAAGTTCTTAAAAGAAGAATGAAAATATAAGATTTTCACTAGCATCACTGAAGCACGATACCAAAATGCCTTAATGGTCATTCAGGCTCTTTGTTCACCATAGGGGCCTAAGATTGCTGTTATTAACACGCAGAAAGTCTTCACATAACAAAAGAAGATTAACAAATCTTTTCTTTCAACAACTAGCTACGACCTAACCAGTAGTAAAAGGTATCAGTGGCTGTAATTTCATAATCACTCATGTCAAGAATGAATGTTGATTGAATGAATAACTACACGTCCCATAGTAGTTTGAGCATTATCTAAAGAAAGCTATCTGTAGGTGTAATTTATCTCTTTGACTCTTTTATTCTATTAAGACTTTTCAATCAATTTTTTTAAATATAATTTCATTCACTTTTTCAATGAATAATGCTAAGAATGATTATCAGAATACTGCTACCTTGCTTGCAGAACGTTTCGATAATTATCATATAAGAAACATGTTAGTCCACTCCAAAATTGTTTAGTTGAAAATGTTGCCAGTTTCATTCTTAATGGAACTTTATTGTAAAAATTCAATGAGACCACAGATTTATTTTAAATTCGCTCAAAGCATAAAGACTTCCATGTAGGGGAGACTGTTTTTGGCCGGATTCCCTAATTCTTATCAGCTAATCAAACCTCATAAGGGATGCCAACAGAAAATGAAATCTCAGAATTACAGAGAAATTATGCAAAATAGTGAAGGCATGAGGCTCTCAAAATAGGTTTAATCATTTCTCTTTTGGATCAATATCTGCGCTATCTGAAAATAAGCCAAGGAGAGATTTGGACCTCAATCAAGATATACATCATATCCTCCAAGAAATGCATCCCATCCCCAACGTCTCCCTTGAGCTACCCGAAAAATTGCAATACAAGCACCAATCTTGTACTCATAGAATGTCTAAAGATTCACTAACATCCCACTTCTTACAAGAACACATCATGAACCACAAACTAAAATTTGTAAATTCAATCAAAACAAAGACAAACTTGTAAAAAACAACAAAAAATGCATTTGCTTAAATATTTCATAGAAGAGAAGTCTTACCACTGCCTTGCATCTTAAAAACAGCCAATCATGTGGGCAATTATCCAATAAGTACACAAAATCCTTTGGTTCTGCCACTAAAAGGATAAAAGTAATCAGATATTTTACACTTGTACAGTAAGGGTGATACAAAAGAACTTAAAGTCTATAAAATAAATCAAAGAGAAAAGATTAGTCAACCACAAGTCTTAATTTGGTGAGATGAGAATTAGGAATTGAATTGACATCAAAGATAAGGGCTAAAATTTAGATTGTGTTAGGATTCCTCATCAGATAGAAAGTAGTAGCAAGTTAAATGTTTTATTCTATTTTAAATATGATATCCTAGTTGTTCAGAAATTAAAGAAACTTTATTAGAATAGGATCTAAATTTGTTAGGAAATTTTTTCTACTAGAATAAGGGTTCTAAAATAGATCTGAATTTTTAAACTTGATCTTTCAACTAGAAGGTGTAATGATTTCTTCTAAGAGTGGTTTTTAGACCCTATGAGTGATTCCTAGTTTTATACTCTCCATTATTTGTGTTGTTCACAAAATTCGAGCAACCAATATCCTAAGTTCCAGCCATATTAAACCCTAAAACACTAGCCTAATATCAGTCATATCTCCTAATTTTGTGAGCTTAGCTATTTGTCCTACATCAGTTTGGTATCAAAGCTCTGGTTCACAATGAAGACACCTAGTAAAAGGGCATATAGAAGAATATTCATTGACCTAGAGCCAGATGAAATACTGTTGACAGATTAAGAATGTATATTGTTGACAGATTAGGAATGTGTATAATTAGGATTCCTCCTTTATTATTCTTCCTTAATTATTTCTTCCTTAATTAGGATAGTTTCTCCTAATTGTTAGTGTGATTAGTCCATTCATGAACAATTAATAAGAAGAACATCTTGAAGCATTATACAAAATTATAGAATATCTTAAGATGACACTTGGGAAAGGATTATCCTTCAAAAATGGTACTAAATTAGATAATCAAGTTTATTCAAATGTGGATTGGGTTGGCTTGAAACTAATCGAAGATCTATCACCTAGCATTGCACATACATTTGCGAAATCCAGTTACTTGGAGTAGCAAGAAACAAATCTAGTTGCTTAGAATAGTGCAAAGGCAAATTTTTGGGATATGGCTCACAGTCTATGTGAAGGAATGTGATTAAAAAGGCTTTTCAATAAACTGAAGATGCAAATTGAGAAACTACTAAAATTGATAAGGTGTTATAAGTATTGCAAAGACTCTGGTCCATCGTAACAAAACCAAACATGTAGAGATAGACATTTTCTCAAGGAGAAAACCGAAGAAGAAAGAGTGGAACTGGTACACATCCCAAGTGGACTTCAAACAGTAAATTTTTTCACTAAAAGTTTGAATCGAAATGCATTTTATATTCTAAATTCAAGCTGAGCATGGAAGATATTTGCAACGTAGCTTAAGGGGGAGTGTTTATTATCTTAGATTATTTTTTCCTAGTTTTTAGGAAAATAGACTTAGTTGTTTTTTTTACAATTTTTTGGATTTCCTTTTTTTAGGTAATGGGTTTGTTTTCTGAGTTTATCCCATAAGTTTTTTAGAGTTGATAAATACAAACCCGAAAGATTTAAATCCAAAATTATATTCTCATCATATTGAGATTTTCCTTTTTTGACTATATATTTGATTTCAAACTTCACTTTTATTCAAGAAAACAAAATATCAATTGTGTAAATTCTACAATTTGTTTTCCCAATTTCATACTTTTCGATGGGTGAGTGATGGAAGCTTATAATTGCTAGCTATAAGTTTATCTGAAGTTCAAGTTAGTAAAGATTTTTTTTGCAGTTAACTGAACTAAAAAGCATCAAGAACAGCAATAACTACTTTCACAGAACTGTGCCCATACATAACTTATTTATGGATGTTCAAATTTAATGATTTTAGCATGGTAAATTATGTCCTAAGACAAATATGCCTTCTAATAGACCATAAACTTAGAAAATAAGCAAATTACCCCTGATCTAAGAGGCCTAATTTCTTCAACTGGAATGCATGCACGACTAATTTTGGCCACATGGCATGTACTCCAAACATTCAAACACATTTTAGACATGAAATGAAATTTCCCACATCAAACTTTGTGTTAGTGGAATGATTAAGTTTGATCAAATCCATTGTCACATAAAGGGATGGGATTAATAGGGAAAACACACATCATCATTTTGCCTAAATTAATGCTATATAATGAATGAAATTTTCATCTTATATTAAATGGTTCGTCATTACAAAATTTTTAATATAAAGAAAGTGATGCTCTCTGTTATGCGTAATGATCATGTGATATGCATTTAAATAAATCCATCAAAAACAAGTTGTTATAAGTCAACAAACGATATTCTATTGAGCACTCTTATTTTAGTCAAGTCTAAAAGGTTTTACTGCAACTGACATAAAGAAATGTTGTTCGCTTACAATTTAATAAATACTCAAACTGAAAGAAAGAATCAGATTCATACCTGAACCGGACTTCTCCTCCAAACTGTCCTGAATGCAATACAACCTATTCAAGGAGTTGGGGGAGCACAGAGTGGAAACTAATATTAGAGGGAAACTAAAAGATTGAGATGAGAAACCATTCCAAAGTGAATGCATAATGACAACTTCTCAGCTTAATTCATAAGAACAACTAGCCCCTGTTTATTGCAGGCTTGAAAACGTTTAAACAACATTCCAAATGTATGCAGATAAGTCAAATTTTGACAACCAAACTGTAGGCCAATTAGAAAACCGTTATTTTCCACAAATCACTTGCAGTTGCTCATCCTATGAGTTTCAGTAATAGACATATAAAAACACAAAGCGTTAACAAATTTGTCAACACCCTTATGTTGTTCTCCGAACTTAAAAGATAAAAAGGGCCATCTCATCTTTACCTCAGAATCTCCAGAAGGAACAAAGCCCAGAAGTATTCCCTTATTGATGGTCATAGCTGTAACAGTTCCACCCTGGAAGAGAGGTACAAACTATTAGACATTAGGCTCGAAGCGTAGTAAGGGCCAAATGTGGGTATAACAAACCTGATGATCAATATGAGCGCCCAATGGACAAATTCGATAGGGGGAAACAACAATTTGAACTTCTCCAGGATCTTTTCCAGACATTGCAGAGACTATGTTCCTTATCCCATGTAGCTGCAAAATGTAATCACGGTGAAAGACTATAACTTTGTCATGAATATTTCTTTTGTAATACTGAACCGTTTGTGGTAACATGGTATGTTTTCCAGTAACAAGAAGAGAAGAATAAAAAGATTTCTTTTGTATAAATGTCAGCCATTAAATCAACAGCACTTCAGAAGTAATAGATTAGGCAATGAACAATAACCAACATCATAAACCACTGAATCCGTCATCAGTGGCCAACTCTACGAACCTAAGAATTGACAAACAGTAGCACATAAGCAGTTGCGCATAGATTTAGTTGAATTGGCCGAAAACTTAAGAAAGAAACAGATTTGGTGCAACTCATGAAGACCCATCAGCAAAAAAGCCACATTCGAAAGATAGAAATCGTTACTGTTACCTCATCTTCGCTAGGCCAAGAAAGTTCATCCATGATATTATGGTTCAACTTCAGCAGACAATTTGAGAACCACGAGGATATAAACGTTCCGTTTTTAATCTTTCAGTCGTGGAGCTCAAAGTTGGAAACATGACAAAGATGGAATGGCAGTAATGTGGGGTCGATTATGCTGACTTGATTGGAAGAGAAAGATGAACCACGAGCTTGAGTAAGCTAAACGAAATTAGTGGGGTCTGTTGGTATACCGGCAAACTTTACTCGCACTCATAATTAATTTTTTGTCCCAACTCCATAAGCTCCATCCGCCGATTCTTTACAGAAAGAATTTTTAAATGAAATGTATCAACCTAGTCCTGCATTGGATTTCCGGATTTCTAGTAAAATTTTATGTATCTTAAAATTTTCATCAAAAGGTTTTATATTTATTTCATGAAAAAATCAATAAATTAATATTTTAATTTGGCTTGGGGTATTGAATTTTGGAAACATGACAAATTTTCACCTGAGTATATGGTGATTCTTGGCAACTCCCTTTTTTCTTCATCTAACCTCCCTTCCTTTCTTCTACTAATTACACTCTATAATTCCCCAATTGATAAGTTCTGATCATATGAGATGTTATGTACACTTACAAGTCAATTCTCGTTCTCAATAACAAAAAATGACCTTTTATTTGTCTTTTTTGAATTTAACTAATAACCGCCACTATTCAATTTTCCGATTCAGTTAGAACATGGATGAAGAAAAAAAAGTGAGAAACAAATAGGACATATAAATTAAGGGTAAACTTTTTTTCTGGAAGCAGAAAATAATTTGGGAACTGAAGATCAATTATATATCAAATTCCAATGTCAAACCTTAGTATAATAAAATACCATTTCATAAATATTCAATAAAAATGAATCAAAAGAAAAGAACAATAGGGAGCAAGAAGACAAATCGTACCATAGTTGGCGCCACAAGATGTCCGGCGATGAAAGTCACAATTTCAAAAATTTTCAGTTTTGACCCCACAAAGAAATCACTCTCTTATGAAGCACTCACGCGCGAAATCATAAAGAACGTTTGTTGGTTTGATGGAGCAATTAACTTTGCAATAGAAGAAACATCCACGCACGAAATCACTCTCTTATGGATGTTACACACGAAATCACGCACGAAACGACATCATTTTGCTAATCAGACATCTTTCTCCTAATGACGTCGATGCTTTTGATTAGTGAGGGTCGTTGACACATAGTAAAGCCACGTCAGAAAAGATAACGATGAGATAACGTCACGTTTAAGTACTGAATGTGTGTTGTAGTGAAGAAAGAGGTCGATGGTAGTAGTGGAGCAATGGAGTAACTAACTAGTGTGAAGGTCAGAGTGTTCAAGGGAGAGGGAAAGAAGAGACATGCCTGTTGCTTTTAGTAAGAAGTTGGAAGCACTCTCTCATCTTGCTTCTAAATTTCTCTCAACTACCTTAACTACTTCTATCTTAACAGAAACGTCCTATTACTCTAATGTTGAATGATCATATTATTGGCCTATAGATATCTTAGAAAAGTCTAGAAGTTTAAAACAGGAGATTCAGTCATCTTTTCTGGATTTCTTCATATGCTTTAGTTATTGCCTCGGTCTAAGTAAAATGTCCTTTCTTCATAAAATCGGTAATAGATATCATTATGGTGCTAAAATTACAAATAAATCACCTATACAATGAAGCTAAACTATGGAAATTTTGTGTCTTATGCATATTCTTTAGAACAGGACAATTAAAGACGACCTTAATCTTATTGAGATTCATCTCCACTCCACACTAGGATAAAGTAAAGCGTCAGCAATATAACACTATTGTTTGAAAGAACGCTTCTTTAAGTTGATATAAAGTTTCTCTTGGCTCAAAACTTATTGTAGATGCAAATGGTGATCTTCTTTAGTCTTGTTGTATATTAATATATCATAAAAATCTACCATTAAAAATCTACCCATAAATGCTTTTTGTGAGAATTTAGAGGCGCTCTCTCATCTTGCTTCAAAATTTCGCTCAACTACCTTTACCACTTCTATCCTCACAGAAACATCCTATTACTTTAATGTTGAATGATCATATTATTCGCATATAGATATCTTAGAAAAGTCTAGAAGTTTAAAATAGAAGATTCAATCATCTTTTCTGGATTTCTTCATATGCTTTATTTATTACCTTGGTCCAAGTAAATTGTCCTTTCTTTATAAAATCAGTAATAGATATCATTATGGTGTTGAAATTAAAAATAAATCACCCTTACAATGTAGCTAAACTGCGGAAATTTCATTTCTTATGCTTATTCTTTATAATAGGACAATTAAAGATGGCCTTAATCTTCTCGAGATTCATCTCCACTCCACAATAGAATAAAGTAAAACCTAAAAATATAACACTTAATTGTATGAAAGAACACTTCTTTAAGTTGATATAAAGTTTCTCTTGCCTTAAAACTTGTTGTAGATGTAACTGGTGATCTTCTTTAGTTTTGCTATATATTAATATATCATAAAAATATACCACTAAAAATCTACCCATAAATGGTTCAAACACTTGATTCATCACTCTCATAAAAGTGCTAGGAGTATTAAAGAGTCCAAATGGCATCACTAACCATTTATAAAGTCCCTCTTTAGAATTGAAAGTCATTTTCCATTCATCTCCAGGTCTAATTATAATTTGATGATACCCACTTTGTAAGTTTATCTTGGTAAAGATAGTAGCTCCAGTCAACATGTCCAAAATTCATCAAGGTGAGGTATTAAAAATCTATACCTTATTATGATCTTATTTATTGCCCAACAATCAATACACATTTTCCAGCTTTCATCCTTTCTAGGAGTCAACAGTGTTGGAAATGCACATGAACTAAGACTTTCTTGATTAAACCTTTTTCAACAACTTTACTTATCTCTTTATAGAGATGGCAATTGGGCTCAAACTCAGGTGTTTTTAATTACACCTAACTTCGACTGTCCAGGCCCAGGCTAGCTCGAGACCCAACTCTTTTAAGCAAAACAATGTCATTCAATCTTGATTCTAGTGTTTCCCAATTAAGGCTATGAGAACATAGGCAATCCAGAGGTCTTCTCGGCTCGCTACCATCTAGCCAAAGGTGAGAAAATTTAATCTTGGTACATCTCTTCTTCTTTAATCTTCCTTTAAATGTTGACATACTCAAATCACCCAAATTAGGGATTTAGGGATATGATGCCATAAAAGATAGGAGTTGCTAAGGGATGAAAGGAAAGAGTCTATGGGCAACTCAACAATGCAGGCATCAGATAGAGTTTGAAAATATATTCAAAACTTCCAAAAGAACTAGACTTAACACATCAGCATAGGTCATCTCAACGACCCCAACAAGTACATTCTTCCTTGGTGTATATGTTAATCAATCTTCCCTTTTAAGTGAATGCATGCATTAGTATAAAACTTAAGCAATTTTCCATAAGATAACTAGATTAGGACAACAACTCACATCTCTTAAGATACAGAGGAGCTTCTCCCTAGTTTCAAAAATTAGGGAGGAAAAAACTTCATCTCTAGAGCTTGAGATATTTTGGGAGCATGTTAGGTTTCTCTCTCACCATATCTCCTTAATTGAGGAGGTGAAAGAGATGATGTAAAAATGGTTCATGCGATTAGGAGTACCTTTCAATTTTAGAAGACAAGTTAGAGTATCCATGAAGACATTTTCAGCATTAGAAACTAGGCATAGTTGTTGTACCCTCTCTCATATAAATTTCGAGAAACAATATGGGAAGAGCAAGTGGTTTCTTAATTCTTCCTCCCTTTTATAGAGGACACGAGTAGAATTGATAAGGATGAACTACATCCTACCCATTATACTCATTTTATTAAAAGTAGCTAGCTATAAAGAAAAGGAGTTGTCAGAGCCCAAAATTACTGTCTTATATGGGCAATTTTCTGAAATGTGTCAAGATACATGCATTTTAGTCATGTCATAGCAGACGATAATGATTGATCCCTAGTCTGAGTCACATAAGCATGAGTCACACGCATGAGTATGTGTTAAGTGCTTAAGTTGATTGAATTAGTGAGATGACATGTAAAAATGTGAGAAAATGAAAGTTTGTGGATATTTACAAATGAGAAATAGTATATGATTGGATATGATAGAGAAAGATTTAACACAATCGTATTGGTGGATGTATTACTGAATATGACACCAAGATTGTATTGTGAGGATATATCCTCGATTATGATATAAATGTGAATGTATTGCCACAGATTGTTTGAGGAAAATAAGGATATAAGTAGAAATAATGAGTTTAAGTGTTCAAGTTAAGTCGAAAGAAAATAAAATTTCCTACGACCTTGAAAGGTTGAAATTGGACATAAAATGGTTGTGTGAGTATCCAAATAAGAGAGTATATGATTCAGTTTAAGAATATGTTTGTGAAATTTGAGACTAGAATTTCATAATGATTATGCATCAGTAATTCTGAAGTGATTGAGGATATACATATGAAAGATAAAATGAGTGATGATAGGAAGATGAGATAGAAATGAGGAAAAGAATAAAAAGGGAATGAAATAGACATAATTGGCTTTACAAGAGATGAATGATGTGTAGTAAGGAGAAGGTTAGAAATGCATATAAGATAGGGTTTATCCAAGAATGAGAAAGAGGTAAGCGAAAGCCCCCAAGGTTAAGTTAGTTTGTTATCATGAGTACTTTTTGATAATGGGGATTATTGTGACAAGTGAGAATATTGGGCACATATGTATTATATGTGTGGGATAATATAAGAAGCAATCTAAGACTTATTGAGTATTGCTATTCATAGTTCCCATAGTTCAAAGTCTAGATGAATTAGAGTAATGCATGAAATTGCTATTTGTGATCAAGGGATGATAGATTGGGGTGATTAATGATGTTACTATGGGTGATAAATTTTGTGAAAAAGAAGAAGGGCACGATTGTGGCACAGTCCCCATAATCGAGGACAGATACAAAAAGAAAATTGTTGTCATGAGTCAAATGAGATTAAGGTATCCTGAATATAGGTTATTAATTAGCGAATTGTCTTAAAATACATCTCTGGAAAAGATGGAATGATCTTAATGATATATACCAAGGTATAAGGGTAAATGAATTGCTTGATGCTCTACTGAGCCTTATCAGAAGGGATATTGTTATTATGTAAGTTATGACAGGAATTAATCTCCTGGATATTTCTAAGAATGTCTGATCAGCAATGATGATAATAGTGGATTGATAAAGGTTACAGGAATAACATAGATGATTGATAAGGATTTCATGAACAGTATCGATGATTGTAGCAAGAAATCTTCTTTCAAAAAAGAATTTCCCTAAATTAGGTTAAGTTGATCAGACAATTCAATTTAAGAGTGGTCATTGACGAATCAAATTAGAAATAAATATGTAATAAATCAAAAGTGAATAATGGAGTCATATCCCAAGCGGAGACTCAGACATAAGAAGTGGAATATGCTACTAAGAGTGTATGCATTTTGTTTGATGTAAAGTATCTAACTTCGTGAGCGGATTTTAAATTCGAGGTAACACTATTGCAAATGTGAGGAGAATAGAGGTCCACATTATATGCGATGTAACTATGTTCAGGAGATCCAAATTGAATATGAGGAATGTAATACCAACACACAAA